>SNQJ01S0194547.1:0-17627 GCA_010110895.2 Picea sitchensis | reverse complement strand
TAAATTGTTATTTTATTTATTGAAATATGGGAGTGAATATGCTAGATTAAGTGAATTTTTAGTAAATTTCAAATTTACTGTTCCGTTTTAAATCAATGGTAGTTTAAATTTTTAAATTAAATGACGGTCACTACAGAATTGGAGAGGATTGTTGCAATCCTCCTTCATTGTATGGAATCTATGGAGCAAGAACACATCCAAATTTTAGAAAAAACAATGCCAAAACAAAAAAATTTAGGCTCTAATAACCAAATTATAGGAATCTTGAAAGATGGAAACTCTGAAGATGAACATGCAAGCTAGAAAGTGGTGTTGGAATATTGTTTGATACTGAGAGGGGGACGGCGTGAATCATTATTATAATTGAATTTATGAGATCCAACTCAATGGAAACAAAAATTCCCTATTTTACTAGCACCAATTAGAAGGAGGATGCAACCCCCTAGATTTTACCAGCACCGATTGGAGGGAAGCACAGAATCCCTAGTTTCTATAGCTATAATTGAAAATATGCTTCAACACCTTGGTTTACCAGCTTCAAATGAAAGGAGGCTACAACCTCCTTTGCAAGATCCAACCTTCCATAGCACCACCCAACCTCCCTTTTCATGATAAGGACTTCAATCTTCAAATATTCATAATCTTCTTTGGATTTTGTTGTGTTGGAATACTGAGAGGGGGGTGGGGGTGAATCGGTATGAGAACTTTATTATCACTTTTTAAACAAAATCTGTAATCATTAATTTCATCAAAAATATATCATCAATATATCATGAGAAGTATAAATCAATAGAACATAATAGACATCCATAGAAACAGAGTACACCATAATTTAAGTGGAAACCCAAATGGGAGTAAACCACATAATGCATTTCTTCTATATAAAATAATACATTCATTGGAATAACCGATGTCCCAATTCTCCATATTCAAATGGAAGGAGGCTATGACCCCCTATTTATAGGCTCCAACCCGAAGAAATATACAACTCCCTGAATTCTTTGGCTCCAACCAGAAGGAGGCTACAACCCCCTTATTATTAGGCTCCAAACTAAAGGAAGCTCCAACTCCCTGAGCTATCCGACACCAACTGGAAGGAGGCTACGACCCCCTTTCCTTGTCTCATCTTACCACACTGAAATATAATTGTATACCAAACTATCACTACCAAAATCATTTCCACTGACACATCAATATGTAACCTATCAACTTGTCATTGTATCCAACCTATCATTGTACCATCAACATGTAATTTTCATTGTACCATCAACTCGTAACTGTCATTGTACCATGAACCTATAACTGTCATTATACCATCAACCTATAAATTATCATCAACATATGAAGTACCAAAACTTGTACCATACCAAGAATCAACTATGTATCAACAAATCATGTACCATAATATATGCCAAATGTAGATACCATAAAATCAATGATGAGTATCTAATCATGTACCATGTATCTATACCATATCATCAATGATATACAATAATGTGCCTCAAGTAAATATCACAAAGGTGTGCCTCTAACAAAGAACCATAACATCCATAGACCAAATACCAATAATATGTCTCAAGAATATATCACCTCAACCATAGAATCCCTATGCCCAAGATGCCTCCAAGATATTCCTTAAGCATATTCCATACCATACATGAATCAAGCCTCAAATGAAAGCATAGAAAACATACCTTTACTCATGAAACCTGTAACATACCATATCATATTGTATCAAAAACCTATTGTACCTTCAAACCTTGATGCAAATTGAACCTATTTGTCCTCCTCAGATTTGTTTTGTCTTCGCAAGACCAAGACCTACTGTCTAGTGGGGCCTCGGGTGACAATCCCTAGACAACCCATGGGGGTGCCTCATGGGAAACTAGTGGACTGACCTGCAGGGGTCAACCAAACTAGGGTTTTCTAAAAAATAGTTTCTCTCGTATGCAACCCTGAAACTCCTACACTTCTCACTTGTAGCTACCTCAGATTTCATCGTCACAAGCTTACCAAATAAATCACTAGTTCATTAGAAGATGTTACAACCACTTTATCCTTTAATTAATTGACTTGTAACTAACTAGGGGTTGCTTAACCATTCTTTGGGGCTTCTAACTTCACAAGACCATAACTCCTCAACCATGAGGAACCACATGGCGTAACACCTATCACTAATAAGGGAAAGAAAAGGAATATCCATCCATGAGTGAGTTACCTTCATTTACATTGTCCTTAATGACCTTTTTCCTTGATCAAATATGGGTTCCATAACCATACCTTTGGGGATACTGTACTTATTCAATGGTTGACATCAATGAAAACCAATATTTCAACAATATCCCCCTTTGGAATTGATGGCAACATTAATGGAATGGTAACACTCATCCTCTTGATCATGCTCCCCCCGTGATCAACCCTCCCCCTATATCCATGCATCTGTCCCTTCTTTTTGTTTCCATGCATTTTATTTTTCTCTCCCCCTTTAATATCAATGGAAAAGGTTAATTATCCTTGGGGTGTCTCCCACTATCTACAAGCCTCTTCTTTTTCTGCACGATGCTTCTTCATGTAAAACTCTAATGTATATGAAAAGCATTCAAAATATTCTTTAATTGGATTATGTATGTCTTATGCTGCTCTCCCCCTATGTTACTATGCCTGATGTCACGTGAATCACTATGGGGAAGAAACTACTCTAAGTTTTTGTCGAAGATATTCAAATATCTCCCTTGGAAGAGGTTTGGTGAAGATATTTGCAATCTTATCTTTTGTCCCAATGTGCTCTAGCTTGATTTTCTTCTTTGTAAATTGTTCCCATAGAAAGTGATAATTGATTAGAATGTGTTTTGTCTTGGAATGCATCATTGGATGCTTGGAGATACTGATAGAACTGATGTTATCATAGAGTATCGAAATTGGCTCATCATACTTCACTTATATATCTTGCAAGGTTTATTTCACCCATAGGACCTGAGTGCAACATGTTGTTGCTGCAATATATTTTTCTTCTACTGTGGACAAAAATATTGATGACTATTTCTTTCTCAACCTTGATACCAGAAACTCACCCAAGTAGAACGTTGCTCCACTTGTACTTATTTTATCATCAATGTTATGTGCCCGGTCTACATCTATGTAGGTGACCAAATATAGATCAGTCACCTTTAGATACCATAATACAAACTCTTATGTTTCTTTCAGATATCTAAATATTCTCTTTAATACCACAACATGTGTTTCTTTTAGTGCTTATTTAAAATTGCAACCTATCCAACTTCTTGCATCAGATCTAGTCTTGACATTGCCACATAGAGTAAGCTACAAATAATTGATTTGTAGAGTCTATTATTTTCATCCTTATATTCATCTTCCTTGCTCAATTTGTAACCAGTATGCATAGGAGTACTTACGGGTTTAAACTTTTTCATTCCAAACTTATTTAGCATTTCTCTAATATACTTGGCCTAGGAGATGAAAATACCTTTATCACGGTGACATATCTGTAATCCAAAAAAGAAATTCAACTCACCGAGAAAAGACATTTCAAACTCATTTTGCATGTCTTTGGAAAACTTCCGACTCATCCTGTAATCATCGCTTCCAAAGATAATATCAACTACATAAACTTCAATTATCAATATATTGTATCAATCCATTTTTATGTAGAGATTGATGTCTACGCTACCCTTCCTAAATCCTTGTTATTGTAGATACATGTCCAATATTGAATACCATGCTTTGGGGGCTTGTTTGAGTCCATATGATGCTTTCTTCAAATGACAAACATAATATTCCTTTTCTAATAGTAGAAACCCTTCAGGTTGTTCGATGTAGAATTATTCTTCTAACTCTCCATTTAGAAAGGATGGTTTTACATCCATCTAATACACCTTGATTCTTTTGGAACATGCATAGGATAAGATCAATTTGTTTACTTCTATCCTGTCAACTTGAACAAATGTTTCTTCATAATATATACTTTCAACTTGAGTGTATCCTCTGCATACTAACATTTCTTTGTTTCCGGTTACTTGTTTCTCATCATTCATTTTTTTTCTGAATACCCATTTTGTACCAATCACTTCTTGTTCTTTGGTCTTGGAATCCGTTCCCATGTGTCTTTTTTATCTATTTGATCTAATTATTCATCCATAGCATTGAAACAATGTTCATTATTTTTGGCTTCCTCAATACCAGTTGGTTCAAATCACTAGTACATATTGGAAAATTTTCGACGTTTTATTTGCGATGTTATGGACAAAATTGGCCATATTGTCGAAAAATAGAGGAAATTTTAATTTTTTTTCTCCATATTTCCCGATAACGTCACTCTTGTGATGTACTAAAAAAACTTGTCTCTCTTGCAATGAAGGTAGGAGTTCATCGCTCTTGCGACAACTTTGCATTTTCGTCTCTCTTGTGACGTTGGTGAAATATTCGCTGCACTTGCAATGTTATGGAAACTAGGTTTTCCCCATCCCAACAGTCACTTAGTATTTGACCAAGTCAACTTTGACTTAGTAAATGATCGTTGGAATTGTGACGTTATAAAATATATAAATATGTTTCATTTTACTGATGTTGCGACAAGTTTTCTATAATAAGGATAGTTCAAAAGGGTATACGTCGGTCTTCTTGGCGAACAAAAACATGTATTTTTTCAATATATTTCTGTGGGGAAGAATGTCAGAAAACATTAGAGGTGGGAAAAGAATTAAAAAGGGTGAAAAGTGTGATGTTAAATGTTATTTCCCTTGCAAAAATTGTTGTACTAGATGTCCCGAAAGAGTTTGCATAGAAACAACTAAAAAACATTGTAGAAAATATGGGCACATGGATAGGGGATCAATTGAATATCGTCCCATGGTAATTAGATATATATGCATTCATTATTTGTTTTAATATTTATTGTATTCTCAAATTGTTATATTGTTTTATACATGCACTAAATTTTCATGATTTTTTGTAATTATAAAGTTAGATTTGCCCCCTAACTTTATGCAAAAAGCACCAAGTAGTAGAAGAATTGATGTTGTACACGATGAAGAACTTGAAGCAAATAATGAATATCAAGTCAATTATCCCATGGAAGTAGATGACAATAATAACATAGTTCAAGATGATGGGACAAATAAAATGATCCAAGACTTATTCGGTCATCCAAATGAGGATCATGGGGACAGTAGTGATGGTATTTATGATGAACCTCTAATTGAAAAGGCAAATAAATGACTTTATAAAGGGTCAAGAGAAAATATTCTCTCCACTACATTGTTGTTGGTGAACTTAAAGGTTACGAATCATTTGTCGAACACTTGTATGACACAGATCCTAAGGTATGTAATATGTTTCGTCACATCTACATAAAGGTTGACTTTTCCCCTTTTTTTTAGTGTTAATTAATGTGTAAAATAAAAACTCAATATTTACAATTACTATTCTTTACATTAACTATTTATTTTTTTATGTTTTAGATTGTTAGGTGAATTTATGTTACCCTCGTCAAATATTTTACCTCACACATATCAAGATTTACATGTCATTATGAAAGACATTGGAATGGAGTATCAAAGTATAGATGCATGTCTCGATGATAATATTATATATTATGGACAACATGCATAAAAAACACAATGACTGGTATGTGGTATCAGTAGATATCGAACCGATCAAGTAACAAAAATGGTCCCTCGAAAGGTTCTCTGGAATATTCCCATAATTCCATGTTTGTAGTGACTGTTGAGGTGCCAAAGCATAACATAGTTTATGTATTACCATGAAAAAAAGAGAATTGAAGATGGCATTCTTTGAATTCCTGCAGATGGTTATGCATTTAAGGAAATTGCTACAAAATTGCCAGAATTTATAGATGAACCTCATAATGTTAGGCTTTCATTGGCAAATGATGGTGTTAATCCCTTCGGAGAGATTCAGTCTATTTACTTAGTGTGGCCTATTTTGTTTTATCAAAAATAACATTCCACCTTGGATGTCAATAAAGAGGGAGCACATAATGTTGACAATGATTATTCTAGGTATTTGTTTACATTAATTTTTTGAATTAAAATTTTTCATTTTTCTCTTTTTTTGCATAACACCTTTTATTTATTTATTTACGTATATATACATACCATGGTAGTAATTTCGTGTAATTTTAAAAAATTAGGTAAGTACCAAGTTAAAGATATGAATGTGTATGTCGAGCCTCTTATCGACAAGCTTCTAAAGTTATGGGAGGGCATCACTATGTATGACATATGTAAACCAATTGGGCATAAGAGATTTCAATGTCGTGGATTACTTTTATGGACAATTCATGATGCCCCCAGGACTAAATTTTTTTTGTGGTATGTAATGTTCCATATTGCACACTTGAATAATATATAATTAATTGAATATATCATGCATGTTTTTTAAATAATCATTTCGTATATAAATAATTCACATTAATCCATTTGTTGCAGGTCATCAAACAAAGGGTAAATTTTCATGTCCAGTTTTTGGTCCTAAGATGAAATATTTTGAGTAATTTATTTTAGGAAAGCAGGTGTTTGATGAGTATAGACACTTCCTCTCTAAGAACCATAAGTATCATACTACTGAAAAATATATTTTCAATGGGAAACAAGAGACTAGATTAAAACCACAAAGAATGACACCTCACCTATGGAAGTTGGCATATGACACAATTAATCGTCAAGGTACCCATTTTTTTTATGCATATGACACAATTAATCAAGGCACCGACATTTTTTTTATGTATCAGAAATGGAATCATGTTTTGAAATTCCTATTTTAATTATTCATTTATTTTACCTGATTTGATAAATAGTGTTCTAATTTTTTATTTATCAATGTTGTCATCATGAAGGTTGTAATAATGGGTCACATGAGAAATGAAATGTTATCCCACTCAATTCATGAGGCCTCTTACTATATGACCTAAAATAGTTCATTTATTTGATACAATCCATATCAAGAATGTGTGACAGCATCATGGTGAATCATAGACGGCGTGGAGGGATAAAAAATTTGTCAATATTTGTAATGACATTCGGGAAGACAATAATGCAATGCAAAGTGTGATACGATAAAATAACGATGTAGACCAAAATAACCTTCCATGTTGATTAATAGAGCAACAAAACAATTTTGTAAAAGAGGTCATTCAAAAAATTAAATTTCACACGTGTTTTGTTCAAACATAAAAGAATATCAATGAAGAAAGGTGGATTTTGGTGGGGTAAAAAAACATGATTGATATACCTTCATTAAGGTAATTAATCATTTTAGTATTCATACTTATATATTGCTCGTATACATTTTTGGAGAATTTTATTCTTTTGTCTATAGTTTGAGAACAAGTAACGATTTGCTTTTATTGTTACAGTATGTTTTACTTCTATCTCTCCCAAACGAATTTGGAAACAACATCAAACACGCTATATATGATCTTGGGAAAATACATGAGGTAAGCAGTTGCACATATGCAAAAAAGAAATCATTTTTTGTTGTAAATTTAATGACATGTGTTTTACTTGTAATGTAATATGTATTAGGTTTTGTTGAAACATGTTATTTCTTGCAACATCGACCAGAGATGGTTGTCATTGAAAGAAATCCATGAATATTTATATAAGGCATTGGAAGAGAGAAATTCCCCAGCAGTATCTACCTCCAACATTTTCAATGCACAAGAACACTTAACCCTCATACACTAAGTTGAGGAGATTGAAATGTGGACCTGCATTACACACAAGTTTAATGTGGATGGTGAGAGACACTTGAAATCATTGAAGGATTTGGTTAGACAAAAGAGCATGTCCCGAGGATTATATATGGAGGGATACATTGCATGAATACATGATGTATATTATCAATATCTTCCTAAATTAGCACCAAGCTATGCACATGTTGGATCAATTTGGGATGTGTCCCACTGCACCTTGAAAAGGAGCAAATTGTTAGAAAGGTACACTGAAGAAAGTGAGAGGTAATTAAATTGTAGATATTTTTAATAAATATTATAATTTTTTTCATTTTTGTATATGATCATACTCATTTAATATTTATTCTTTCATCATTAATATTTACATATTATAAATTTAATATTTAATATTGGTGAATTGTATCTTTTGATTGGTCACTACTCAAGATTGGATGCACTACATTTATACATTGTAAAAAATATTGAGTGGATGAAGCTATGGACTGATATATGTAAAGAACGTCATGAAGGTAGGTTATCATGGAAAATTATCCTGGACTAAGTTAGAGAATCCTGGCTTTAGTGGAGATTCCGATGTTATACAGAGGGAAATAGATTTAGAAAATCTAATTTGAAAAAGATTGGAAAGGCAAGAAAATTCACCCATTTTATTCAAATATTTTATATTATATTAATGTGACTATATGTGTGTTTTTTCATATTATACTTTCCAAGTTAAATAAATTTGTTTATTACTAATTGACAATGCATCTTTTATATGTCCGGTGACATTAGGAAGAAACAATTGGCCAAGGCTATGTATTCAACAATAAGTAAATTCTCGTGATCAAACAGCTTGGATGAAACCTTAAAAACCATGATAGTGGATAACCTGCGATTCCGTGTCACTAATGTTTCCCAGGAGTGACAGAGCATCCCCAGAACTTAGAAAAGTCAACAACAATGCGGGATTTTGAATGATATAATTGTGACTTTAATTCTTCAAATTAGTTATGTTTGATGTAAAATGGTATAGGTTAATGCATGAACATGATGAGGAAAGAAACATTATTCAACATGCCAATGAATTTGATGATTTAAACAACAATTTTTGAAAAAGCAACAGCTATAGTTTTTCCAAGTCAATGTGAACAAGTCTTTACTCAAAAGGTTCTAGGTAAGAAGGATTGGTCATTTGTTGTTATATATGATCTAAGAGGAAGGCTAAGTAAAGTGGTATTGTGTGATGGATAAGATGATATTGAAGAAGAAGATGATGTAGATATAAAGAAGGAATAATATGGTTCGATAGATGAAGAATATGAAGAAGATAACTAGGCATAGGAGACAATGTGCCATTTATTGATAATGATATCGATGAAGATATGCTAAAAAAATGACATTTGATGTGATGGTGATGATACTCATCAATCCTTTTCTGCAATATTTTTTTGAACCATGTTGATACAGATATTGAGTTGGATGATAAAGAATAATATATAGAATAAGGATGAAACAAATGTTGCATTGGACGAGGTACATAACTAGATATTTTAATTTTGTATGAATTATCTTCTTTGTGTCAATTTTTTAAGTTTTGTTTTATTTAAGTTTCATTTCATTTTTCTGGTAGTTTCTATGCATGATCATTTATGTTTCTTTTGTTTTTCTATTTATAGATTGGCACTGGGAATCTCGAGGTTTTAATATGTGAGGGGAGGGCCATATGAGCTTCCACATTCAAGTGGTTGGCCTCCGATGTTCAGTAGAGAATAATGTATTCTTGAAACAAAGATAAGTTCATTAATTCATGTTTCTACTCAAAGATCATTCATAGACCCACTCTATATAATCATTCCCTTATCCATCCTCATTTCGCTTTTAATTTTAAGATCACCAATTTTAAAGGAAACAACTATTAAAAAGATTACTGTATTAGGGATATAGTACATAATGGGAAACAATGACTTATGAATGGGGCTAACGCTGGAATTTTTTCAAAATATTTCCAGATGCACCAAAATTTGACATGATAATTTTATTCACATTTGACAGTGACTGAAATTTGACATGGATAGTCTATTCCATGTCAAATTTCAAGATAGTTACTTAATAATAATTATATAGAAGGGTTCCATGTCAAATTTCAAGATAGTTTCAATAACAACATATAGAAGGAATGATGAATGATGAAAATGAGAGGTGCAAAATGATGAATAAAGGATGCAAATGTGATGATCTCAAATATTATGCGGGGACACTTCATACATCCTTGATTCTTGAAACCCTCCCCACACCATCAAGGTACGTGTCTAGTCTAACCATGTAAAATTTTGTTTTACATGCACATATTAAAGAAATTAAATGGCCGGGTCCTATCTACTCACCACTAAGGGCTGGTCCATGATACATTTGTAGTGGGTGAATTGAAGCCTCATGACATCAACTCAAATTGGTAATTCAATAATCAAAACATCCTTAAATATTATACGGGGACATCAAACATCCAGGCATCGGGATGAGTGTCATGAGATCCAAGTATTATGCAAGTGTCTGATGAAAACTTGTGATGGGTGTATTGGAGGTTCCATGTCAAATTTCAAGATAGTTTTGACAATGATTATATAGAAGGGACGATCTAATGATGACAATGAGAGGTGCAACATGATGAACATTGATGAAATGGACTCCATCTCAAAGATTATGGGGACATCATACATCCTTGAGTCTTGAAACCTCCTCATACCATCAAGGCATGTGTCTAGTTCCAATCCATGTCAAATTCTCGATTTATAGGCACATATTGAAGAAATTTCACATTGGTATCCATTCACTACTCACTATGTGGGCTGGTGCATGAAATTTGTGGTGGATTAATTGAAGCTTCCGCTTTACATCAAACCGACTTGGTAATTCAATAATCAAACCTCTCCTTAAGTATTATGTAGACATCAAACATCCTAGTATCGTGATAAAAGAGATCCTTGGCATTATAAAGGGTCGAAGAAATTTGTGATGGGTGTATTTAGAAGTTCCATGTAAAATTTCAAGATAGTTCAGACAACCATTCTATAGAAGGAACATAAATGATGACAATGAGAGGTGACTCTCATGATGAAATATTGATAAAAATATTGACGATCTCAAAGGTTATGTGGCTGAGACATCATACATCCTTGAGTCTGAAACCCTCCCTATCGTCAAGGCATGTGGTCTATTCATCCATGTCAAATTTCAATTGATTCAGAAACATTAAGAATTTCAACATTGGCCCCATTCAACGCTCATTATGTATCGTATGATGACATTTATAGGTGAATTGAAGCTTTGTGACATCAACTTGATCTGGTAATTCAATAATCAAACCTTTTGTAAGTATTATGGACATTATTAAAACTTTAATTTATCATGATGGTGTCATGATATCCTTATATTATGCTGGTTTCATGGAAGAAATTCCAGATGGGTGTATTGAAGTTCCATGTCAAATTTCAAGACGCCTAAATAACGATTCTATAGAAGGGAACGATGAATGATGATAATGAGGTGCAACATGATGAACGCTGATGAAAAATGTGGATGATCTCAAAGAATATGTGTGGACATTAGACATCCCTCATCTCTGAAACCCTCCCATTCCTTCAAGGCATGTGTCTAGTCCAATCCATGTCAAATTTCGACACATACAAGAACATATTGAAGAAATTTCACTGTTTCCCATTCATTGCCTTTGCTTCATGGGGTCGGAGCATGACATTTGTGGTGGGTGAATCAAAGCTTTTGTGCATTACTCAATCGACTCTGGTAATTCAATAATCAAACCCTCCTTAAGTGTTATGTAGGGAAATAAAACATCCTTGGGCATTACATGGGTATGGAGATCTTTAAGTGCTATATGAGCCTGGAAGAAATTTGTGATGGTCTATTGAAAGTTCCATGTCAAATTTCAAGATAGTTTTGACAACAATTTTATAGAAGGAATGACTAATGATGACAATGATAGATGGCTATTAATTGAAATTTGATGCAAATGTGGATGATCTCAAAGATTATGGGGAAATCATACATCCTTGAGTCTTGAAACCCCTCCCAGGCCAAGGCATGCTTCTAGTCTAACCATGTCAAATTTCGATGCATACAGAACATATTGAAGAAATTTCAATGTTGGCCACATTCACTGATCACTATAAAGGGGTCGGGTGCATGGTACTTTTGGTGTGAATCAAGCTTCTCATACATCAACTTGACTTGGTAATTCAATAATCAAACTCTAATTAAGTATTATGCGGGGACATTAAACATCATTAAGTATCGTGATGGGTGCTATGAGATCCTTAAGTATTATGATTCAGCTTGAAGAAATTTGTGATGGGTGTAATAGTTCCATGTCAATTTCAAGATAGTTCCAACAATGATTCTATATAGAAGGAATGGTGAATGATGACAAATGAGAGTTGCATCATGATGAATGTTGATGCAAATGGATGATATGTAACATTATGGGGACATCATACATCCTTGAGTCTTGAAAACCTCCTTCTATATCACAAGGCATGTGTCTAGTCTAACCATGTGAAATTTTGATGCGTATGGGAACATATTGAAGAAATTTCGACGCTGGCCCCATTCACTACTCACTATGGTTGGTGCATGATATTTGTGGTGGGTGAATTGAAGGTTTTGCGACATTAAATCGAATTGGTAATTCAATAATAAAACCTCCTTAAGTATTATGTAGGGAAATCAAACATCCTTATCGTGGATGGGTGCTATGAGATCCTAATTATTATGCGGGTTCAAAGGGAAGAAATGTTTGATGGGTATTAGAAGTTCCATGTCAAATTTCAAAGATAGTTCAACAAATAATTCTATAGAAGGAAATGATTAATGATGACAATGAGAGGTAGCATGATGAATGTTGGATGAAAATGTGGACAATCTCAAAGATTATGTGGGACATCATACATCTTGAGTCTTAAAACCCTCCCACTTCAAGGTATGTGTCTAGTCTAACCATGTCAAATTTCCATGCATACAAGCATGTGATTGAATAAATTTAAACATTGGTCCCATTCAATCGCCCCTATGCAGGGTTTGTGCATGACATTTGGTGGTGGGTGAATTGAAGCTTTGGGGACATGAACTCGACTTAATTCAATAATCAAACCCTCCTTAAGTATTATGCAAGTGGACATCAAACATCCTTAAGTATCGTGGTGAGTGTTATGATATCCTTAAGTATTATGTAGGTTCTATGGAAGAAATTTGTATGGTGTGTTGGAAGTTCCATAAATTTCAAGATAGTTCCAAATAACGATTCTATAGGAAGGGAATGACGAATGATGACAATGAGGTGCAACATGATGAACATTGATGAAAAATGTGGATGGAATCAAAGATTATGTGGGGGAAATTATACATCTTTGAGTCTTGAAACCATCCCATACCGGCAAGGCATGTGTCTAGCTGGGTCTAATCCATGTCAAATTTCAATGCATAAGGAAGAACATATTGAAGAAATTCTAATCGCTATTCCCATTCCACTCAGCCACTATGTGGGGTTGGTGTATGGAATTTGTGATGGGTGAATTGAATCTTCTTTGACATCAACTCCACTCTTGGTAATTCAATAATAAACCCTCATATTATTATGGGACATCAAACATCCTTAAGTATCAAACCCTCCTATTGCCTTCAAGCCAACTATCTAGTCTAACCATGTAAAATTTACTAATACTATAGGAACATTGAAAAATTTCAACGGCCGGCCCCATTGCTCACTATGTTGGGTCGATGCAAGATGACATTTTTTTGATGGGTGTATTGGAATGTCAATGCCAAATTTCAAGATAGTTTTGACAATGATTCCTATAGAAGGGAATGATGAATGATGATAATGAGGTGCTTCATGAACGCTGATGCAAATGTGGATCTATCTCAAAGATTATGTTGGGACATCACACATCCTTGAGTATTGAAACCATTCCATACTCATCAAGGCATGTGTCTAGTATAAACATGTAAAATTTCTATGCATTACAGACACACATTGAAGAAATTTCAACGCTGGGTCTCCATTCACTACTCACTATATGGGGTCGATGTATTATCCGGTGGTGGGTGAATTAAAGCTTCTACATCAACTCAACTTGTTAATTCAATAACAAAAAAAAGTGGTTAAATCCATTTTAAACAAGATAATAAAAATAGAGAAACTTTAGC
This sequence comes from Picea sitchensis, assembly GCA_010110895.2. NCBI lineage: Eukaryota > Viridiplantae > Streptophyta > Pinopsida > Pinales > Pinaceae > Picea > Picea sitchensis. Next base: position 3,694 of record SNQJ01S0194547.1, on the reverse strand, counting down.
TAATTAAATCAATTTATTTGGTTCATCCATTGTTGTTGCAAGCTAGGAATCAAACCCACTAGAAATTGGCATTGGCAAGAGGAATGAAATTATGATAATGTTCAAAATTATTCAGTTTGTGTTTCTTCTAGTGTTACCCTTCACTTTACATGAGGCCTACACTAGTATTTTTTCACTACTCTTGTGATTTCATCACAAAGGTAGGTTTACATGTTGATCTTTGGATGACCTAGGGGTTTCATAATTTTATGTCCTAGATCATGAAGGAAGATGCCCACTTATATTAGATGTTTCTTGTACTTATCTTTATGCTTATTATTGACGATGCCCACTTTTCTTCTTGTTTTATTTCACTCTTTATTTCATACGCATTCCTCATGTGGGTGCTACTGGGGGCCTCAACAATGACCTTAGACATGGGCAACAAGACCTAATTTAATGGGGGCTTTCAATGCTGGAATTTTTCAAAATTGTTTCTATATGCATCAAGCTCTGACATGTATAGCCTATTCACATGCCTTAATGATAAAGTACTGACTCAAATTTGAATCACAATACAATCTAATTTGTTTTGGCTCTAGAATTTACTAGGACTTATTTCTATCAAAAGATATTGAACCACTAAGTAACAAAAAGGGTGCCTCAAAAGATTCTTCACATATTCCCATAATTCCACATACAATTTTTCAAGTGTGAAAGCATAACTCATTTGTTCTATACAATGCATATGCTAAGTGTTTAGATACCCAAGAATTAATTGTTGGACCTATTATTAAAACTAGGCAATCTAATTAGGTGGTGGGTGCAATAGTGAAGAGTTTTCTAAAGAGAAATACATAATAAAATATTTCTCAATATGATGTTTATAGGGAAGACCTTTTAGATATTTCCTTACCTACAACTTTAGAATTTTCTTACAACACATCATTTAACCATACTCTCTTTCGTGCATGGGTGAATGTTAAACCATTTCTTACAATTGGATAACTTTTCCCCTTTTGTGGTAACAACTATGTAATTTCCCCCTCTAAAATCTTGTGAGAATATCTAGGATGTTTTATACTCATCCATGGTTGTTCAAACAAGGTAGTCTTGAAGTTATTTCAATTCCATATAACATTACTCCCTTATTGACTAGTATTTGACAGTTGTAACATGTAGATATAACATATCAACATCCTTAAAGGATCCTCCTCTCATGGGAAGGTCACCCCCTTTAAGAATCTCTTTCTCTTAGGTAAACCCTCATCTTGGTAATCCTTTTACATTAAGAAAGTTTCCTCCATGTGGCTTATGGATAAAGAAAAAATACCTCCTATCCCGTATCTCCAAATATTATGGATCTTTCCTAAAGGATATAATGTATGATTGACCCATGTTATAATTTTCTTCATTATAGAATTTCTCATTGTGTAGATGAAACTATGATATCTCATGCCAAAGGACCCTAGTTCATTGACGATGTGGGACTCTTTATAAGTCCATGTACTCGCATATGTGCACCTTGTGATATTTTTTTCCAATAACCACATCCTCCTCATTGACCTTTTTTATCACCTTTCATAGTGGATGGAATACTAGAGACCTTTTTCTTACCTTTATTAGTGGATGGAATACTAGAATACTAAAGATTGACCTTTTTCTTACCTTTATTATGCAAGATCTAGTCATCCAAAGTAGAAATGTATACATGAATGTTAAGACTATATAATTATTACTTGTTGAAGTTCTTATATGACAATACAATCCAATTGAACCATTCCAAATTCTCATGTAAGACTAGATTGGGATGTCCATATTCAAATTCCCCATCTCATATATCTCTCCATCTACAGTTCATTTTTAAGAAAAAATTAAGAATGTATCTACCCATATGTGAAATGTTAGAATGTCGTACTTTCCATGTCAAAATAGAGTCGCAAGAAAATTTTAATCGTCTCTAGATAAAATCATCCTAATACTAAGTTGTAAGAGTTGAAACCACCTTCTCCCTTTCTTCCCAAACTATCTGAATTAGTGCAAAAGAGCCACCAATCCTGAAATCACTTGAAGCAACATTCATATCATTGAGGGTGAAAAGTCTATTTATGTTGGATCTAAATTTTCTTTTAACAATTATGTATTAGGTCAATCTTTTTGAAGGTTAATCACCAATCATTCAACTCACTATCTTATTTCCTGACATGCTTTCTCCATGCATAATTATATTAGTTTATATGAGTCCTTTTCCTTTTTCAGGAAAGGCAAAGATGCTCCATGGAACCAATATTGACAATGCATGGTCCACCACATTTTTAGAGCATAAAAAACCTCTAAGCACTCAAGTTTCTATATGACTAATTTTGGAAGAAAAAAGAAACCAATAACTGTACATAATAAATGTGTCTTTCTCGAATATTTTTTCTATAGTCATGATTTTACTAACAAAATGCATGTCTCTAAATAATGAACTATTAAGTTTTTGTTAAAAAATTAATATCCTAGCAACATGGGAAGGAACATAATGGTCTAGATGCTCATGACTCAATACTTTATTTTTTTAAATTCACTTTGAAAAGGCCAATGATATGGTCAATTTTCCATTCATCCTGGTCATGCTTAAGGCTCTTGACTTTGTCCCCTTGTTCCGTAGAGCCATGGAAAATATTTTTAGAAGCAATGATGTATCTATCGATCAACATATATAAATAAGAAGAAGTAGGGCTAATCCATTATATTTGACAAGGATCTTTGTTGGCACTTGAAATTTATGTGATGGTAATAGAAGCCTTGATCTACTTGATCTTTCACATTATAGGTTAATGTTTGATTAAAGACATCCCTCTCCCTAAACATGTAGCAGTTGTAAAAATACAAAATTTAATTTGATTTAGCATCTAATTCTTTCTCATACAAAATAATTCAATCACCAACATATGAGCATATGATATTCGACAAAAATTTAAAATTTTATCCACAGCATAAGAATTACTTAATAGAATAAAGAAATTACCTCTCCCTGTTGCTAATTTCCCCGTCAATTTGGTTGTTCATTGCTGAAACTCTGTCAAACAATGCCCAAAACCGTGTTTCCACCCTGCCAACTAGAACAACTTCCTAGCTCCAGGATACCATATGGATATCCTGGCCCCCGTGGCCAAAACCTCTAGTAAACTGGTGCCCCCTGTACTGTACTGATCCTTTCCGACTCCAGAACTCAAACTCCCCTCTCTCCAAATCCAAGAGAACCCTCCAAAATAAAATTCCCCGTAGAATGATAATCCCCCTCCTTCGTAAACCCTCTTCCCCTCATATCCTCCTTCACTGTCCTTTCTCCGCATTTATTTCCTTATCCATTCATTCATTCCTTATCCATTTATTAATGCTCCTTATCTCATTATTAATGCTCCTTATCCCCTCTGTATACATAACCCCTTTTTTTTAACAATATAATTTATTAACTCTTTTAAATGTATTACCCTGTTCATTCAATGTGATAGGTAATTAATTTAATTAATTAATTAATTACAATTATAACAATTAATTAATAAATAAATATTTAATTAGTATCATTATACCAATCTTGTTTAATTAATACTATGTTAAGACAATTAATCCCCTAATTAATTTTTATTTAATAATCCTTAAATATTTATTCAACTAGGGTTGTTACATACACCCACCCTTCAGGAAACTTCATCCTGAAGTTAAGGTA
>SNQJ01S0194546.1:0-17627 GCA_010110895.2 Picea sitchensis | reverse complement strand
AAGAGAATACCTTATCAGCATAACGTGTTCTCCTCTTTTTCTTTGTCCAAATTACCCCTTTAAACATCTCCAGGGTAGTTGAATCATTCAACCACTTTTAGTTAACTCATTAACTAACAATTAGTTAGTTAATAGGAGGGATGCCAAGTAAATTAAATAATAATAATAATATGATAAGGGTACTAAATAAAACTAATAAGTGGGAACCCCCTATTTCATTTGGACCAATTAATGAACCATTTCCTCCTTGTAACTTTCACCTTAGATGAAAGACACATCAACTTGCTACATCATACAACCCATGTCATTAAAATGCATAAGATGAAATAAAAGGCCCCTTGTCACTCCATGTGGCAATCATTAATTTTACCAAAATTTAACCATTATGTGAATCTGTCCAAAACATGAAGCAGAACAATCATAAGGCTATCCAAAATATAGAATTGTTAGAGTATGAGTTGTCCCCAGATAAAGTGCAAACAAGTTTATACACATATACTAAAATAAACCAACAAAATCATGAAAACCCATATTTTCTATGAGAGGCCACCCCTCTCTTGCCATGACTACTTTCAACCCTTTCATTTCTCGCAACTGATGAACCTGCCTTAGTAGATTTCTGATCATTTCCCTGCACATGTGAAGTGACTGAATGTGATGACTTTGACTTAGCTGCTATTGTTTTCTCCTTCTCTGGACTATCCTCAAGATCAATGATATTGGCCTTGGCATGATAGGCATGTGAGTCTTGGGATATAGGTTTTTGATGTAAGGAAGGAGCAGTAGTCCATGCATGGAAAGGAGGTTGCTGAGGGTGATCAATATTTGGCCAACCATGTGACTGTCCAAAAAGAGGATGTACAACATTTTGCTATCCATCATGTTTTGGTCTAACTAAGGGAGCAGAAACATGGCTTGGGACTGGATTACCGATACTTGGATGAAGGTTCTCGATAGAAGTGGAGGTCTATAGGATTGTTGGCCAACCAAGTTGAGAAAACCTGTCTGCAACAATTGATTGAATTATTCCAAATCTAGATAAAAATTTATAGAAAATCAGAGCCTCTTATTACCCCTTTTCCAAGGACCTAGTCCTTTACCTCTATTTTTTCCTCTCCTTCCATGACTTCCCTTACTGAAAAATCTCATACTTATATACATATACAAAAATCAGAACCAAAGTTCAACTAATAGTTCATCTAAAACTTTGCAAAAAAACTAATTTAAACATGGATATGTTCATAACAATACACATGGAAAAAATCATCATGTAATTCATGTTCTCAAAGGTATCAATCATTTAGAACATAGATTTGGAAAGGGATTTGGGATTAAATGATGGGATTTGTAATGAGCAGAAAATGGTAAGTATGATAGGAATGTAAAGTGGATTGTTCTCTTCCATGGCCAACTTTCTTAATACCTCATGATCAAGTGCATGAAGTCTCATTCATATTACTTCATCTAGAAAACATAGTTATCCCTGAACAAGTTAAATATCTCTCTTTTTATCAATTTAATTCTGCAAATATTTTATACAACTATAATTAAAGAACGAGAATAAAAAGGAAATTTGGGAAAATGAATTGGGATTGTAATGAGTGAAAAGTGTTACTTATGATAGGGGAATGTAAAATGGACATGGATTAATTATAGAGTTTATGATCATCTTTATCCTCAATCATTTATGATAAGAAAAATTATAACCACATGCAATCTCAGGGTTTTAAGAATGCATCAATCTACAACTCATCGTAATTCATTATTCCATAACCAAATTCTTTATTCAAACTCTTAACTTGCACAATGTCCAAATTAATAATTTCGTTGACGCCCAAAGTATTTATTTAATGTGTTCATTATCCTTTTCTCATCATGCTATGCCCAATAGTCAAGATTTCTTCACTTCTGTTCCAGACCTTTGATTTTCCCACAATTTTCCTCAATTACATAGTGCTACCATTGTTGCGATTATTTTATAAATTTTGAATTTATTCCAAATTGCAAACCATCAAGCATCATTCCCAGCAGAGACCAATCATTATGATTATTATTCGAATGACTAACTTCATCATATATCAACCCCTTAAAAAACAAACCCAAATTCTTCTTGGGTATTTTTTAGTTTGTGACAACAAATAGTTTATCCAAACCATAAATCCAAATATGCATTGCATACATGACAAAATAAAATCAGAGATGTCGAGGATTTTAAACCCAAAAATCACTTTTTAAAACTTGGCTGGGATTGCATGAAAGAATTACAAACATAGTTCGTAATCAAACTCATCTTTTCAACTACCATTCATTGAGTGTTGTGTATTAGTTTGTGGGTTCTCTCCATTTTGGAAAATCGATAACCCATAACCTGCATGCAACCCTTTTCATGCAACCATAATGAAGTGAATAGAACCCTAGTTTGTAATACCAAGTTTGAATAATAGACAAATAAAGAGAAATGGATACAGGATTGGTAGTACCAAACATTGCAGATGAAAATTAGAATCGGGAAGAGAAAAACAACAGGTGGTTTCAACCCTTAACCATTCAATCAATGAAACCACAAATTTGTTCGTGCTTATATTAAACATGAGAATCATTTTTTGGGCTTGCATAATGCATGTAAAGAATACAAACCCCAACTCAAAATGAATCAAAACCACTGTTAACCGAACTCAATGCACGAGGCCATGGGGTGAAAAAAACCAAATAAACAAACCCTCTTGCATATGATAGTTGAAAAACAACTAAACCCATGAGATATTTAATAGAAGAAGATGAGATATATATGTCCCAAACACATAGATAATAGGTGTAAAGTAAAATGTGCAAAGCTCAACAACCATTATCTGAAACTCTTCATCAAATGCCTTTTGACTTCAACTATTCGGCTAAAACAAAACACATACATTTTTGTTCAACTAGGAGTACCATTCTTCACATTTCTAGAATCATAACATGAGAACAATCAAATTAACAAGAAAAACACATCATTCACAGATCCACAAGTAAATTATTTAGAAAAGAACAACATTATATGAAAGGGAGTCAAAACCATGGTACCTGGAGTTGTGTGGTACTTATTTTATTTTGAAATAGTTATGACAGTTACTACCCAACATATAATCCCTTCTTCAAACTCAAAATGGATTGGATGCCAAATCACAAAGGTGGTAACCCAAAACAACCAAAGTGTAATAACTATTGGTCACGTTGCACTAGGGTGGCGACCAACAATAATCCTTTACAAACCCCAAAGATTACCACATCAAAACCTCATGTATTCGATGAATTCCAAGTGTATGCCACATCACATGACTTCACATGCTATATACGTAGCCACCTACCTCATTAAATACCCATAATGTTTTTCCTTGAATAGTCTGCAGTTAAGGTGCATGATATATCTCATATACACTAACGCTGCCAAACCTTTACCATAAAAATAACTCTCGAATCCATTGCAATTACCAACAACAAGGCCGATACCATTCATATCTTGTAACTTATATGATATGTGTCGAAACTTATGCATGTAATCAATAGTATACATATGTCTTCGCTCCACGTTCTTCAACGAAACTAGTCGAAGTTTGTCTTCACTCCATGTTCTTCAGCTACCAAGGGGAATTTTATGAACAAACTAGTGGGGTAGCAATGGGGTCTCCATTGTCCCCGATCGTTGCCAATATCTTTATGGAAAACTTTGAAAGGAGATCCCTAGACTCCTCTCCTCTAAAACTGACAAGGTGGAAAAGGTTTGTTGATGACACTAATGTACTTTGGCCCCATGGAAAGAAGAATTGGATAAATTCTTCCAACACCTAAACAATATCTCAAATGACATAAAAATCACAATGGAAATTGAAGAAAACAATAGCATCCCTTTTCTAGACGTTCTAATTAATAGGAAACACAATGGAATCTTAGGGCATACAATTTATAGGAAGAAGACCCACATAGAGAACTATCTACACACAAACTCCCATCACCACCCTAGCTAGAAACTAGGAGTCCTAAAAACCCTAGCCACAAGGGCCATAAGAATCTCTAATAAAGAACACTTTGAACAAGAAAAATATCACCTTTCCAATATTTTCAGGAACATTGGATATAAAAATAAAGACATTAAAAATGAAATAAAAAAAGTCAAAGAAAAAATGAACATAGCACCTAAACCCCATGACAACCAAACCCCTAATAACACTTCTTACCTTCCTTTCATCCAAGGAGTAACGAACAATATTTCTAGAGTCGTCAGAAAAAAAGAGATTAAGACCTCCTTCAAACCAAATGAAACCATAAAAAAAAATATGAGATCTGTCAAAGACAATATTGACCCGGACAAACGCAAAGGAATTTACAAAATTGAATGCTCATGCGGTAAATGCTACATCGGTGAAACTGGCCGCTCCTTTAAAGTTAGAATTAAATAGCATGGAGCCAACATAAAGAATGAATGCATTCACACCTTAGCCTTAGAAAAAAAACCCCTGAAAACAAAACACCATGTGCGCTTAGAAGAGACAAAAATTTTGGCAAAAGAAGATCACCTATTTAAACGTCGCATTAGGGAAGCGATTGAAATTCAAAGAAATCCAAGAAACCTTAATAGATATAATGGCCTAGAACTGAATGAAAATTGGCTCCCTTTAATAAAAAGGAAATAGTATTTAAATAATCAACTTTATAGAAAACCCTAATTTCGAATTAAAAACACTTTTAATTCAAATAATTTTAAAACTCTAGTTTTTCTAACACATGATTAACAAAAACTATTCATTACTAAAATAGTTATTAATTAAAATTAAACTCAGTAATTTAATCCTCAAACATAAAAAAAAAACTTTAATCTAAATCATTATAATTATAAAAATTTTGACCCTATTAAAAACAACATTAAAATAAAAAAATTGTAAAGAAAGGAAAATTAAAAAAAAATAATAATAAAAATAAAACCTAAAAACAAATAATTTTGATTAAATCAAATTTCCTCAAAACATAAAAAACCTTTAATCTAAATCATTATAATTACTACCGGGGTGAAATCATGAAGATGGGTGTCTATTTTGTTTGTTTTATGAGAAAAAAACTATATTTTCACAAGTTCTTCAACTTCCGGTATACAAAACGATTTTTTTTATTTAGAATTTCACTTTAAAGTAGAAACAAAACTTGTGAAGAATTTTGTTAGCTTTCCACTGACTATTTTTCAATTTTTTTTATTGAGATTTGATATGTCAATTTGACAATTGTTTAACAGTATGTTCCTTAAACATGAAAGGAATGATAATGATTTATTGTCCACCCCCCTTCCCCCCTCGCCCAACAATGTATCTATTATTAAACTTTGTTTTTTAACAAACAAAATATACTGCAACAATCTACAGAGACTCTATATTATTATGACTATAATTTTGAATCTAACGGATGAATATTATAATTTCTAGAATTTTTGAAGTTGACCAAGATGAAAACGTTGCAGATTTTAAACACATGTTTTCCCCCACCTTGTATCTATCTTAATTTTTACTTAAAAGTAAAATCTAAAAATACCCTTTTGAAAAGAACAGTTTAAGGATTATGAATATAATTTTTTCTAAAATTTTCACTATGTATTTTTAGAGATATGGATATTTCATTTCACTGAATCATAATGTCAGCTGAAAATATTATGTAGTGATGTTTTTAAAAAAATAAATAAAATTAGATAAAAATAATGAAAATGAAAACAAATTATAGGAATTGAAAGTAGATTTAATTTTGCAAATGTTGGTATCATTTTCGAAACCAAATTCTAAGTATTTGCAGGAGTTTGCAACCTCCAAAGTTCAGGTAAGCTAGAGGGAATTCTTTGGTTCCTGCAAATAGTCTCATTTGCTAGTTTGAAAAAAATTTCTCTCTGCTGAAAAACATAATTCTAATGGAATCCGTTAAAATTAAACGGTTCTTAGCTTTTCAGCCGAAAAAACCTTTTTTCGACCGAAAGGTGAGTGAGAGAATTTTGTCAGCCAGAAACAATGAAGAGACACGTCGTATCGTTTGATTTTGCACCAAATCGTATAAATACGCTTTCGGCCAAACACATTTAACAAAATTCATCGCTTGTTTCATGGTTTTCTAGAGCACCTAAACAAAGTTTCATTTTTTTTGAACAAGGTAATTGATGTTTTGACAAAAGGTAATTGATGTTTTGAATGCCAAATTTTCTTTCTATTTTTTTTAAGTTCCTTTTTTTATTGAAATAACAATTTATATGTTGAAAGCTAAATGTTGAGAAATTTTTCAAGGTGAAGCCTTTGTTGAACATAAAATTATTGATATTATTTTTTAAGAATTTTTGTGACAATGAAGTTTTTCTGAGACTATTCTGAAATTATGATTTTGTTAAAAATGTTTAGATATAACTATACTCATGGGAAACAAAAGTTTCCGCAAGAGAAAATTTGATCGCACTCGAGATGAAACTCTCCATAACGATCAAAGGAAAGAGCATTATTGGAGAAATAAGCGAGAACATGAAAATATTGAAGAAAGAGACGTTGATAATGTAAATAGAGATTTTCAACAAGAAGAAGTCCAACTAGGTATGCATGCACATATTGTCTATATTAAAAGTATAGAATTCAAATTTAAAATATTGTTTTATATAATTGATTGTAATTATGATTTGATGTTTTTCAAAAAAAAAAAATAGATTTGTCTGATAATGTCGATGAAGACGTTGAAACCAAAATTGAAGCAGAAGGCGAATCACCTATAGGTATGTACACAAATTTATATAATACAAGATGAACACTTGTATATAGTTTAGTGAATTTATGTTCAAGTTTTTTTTTAATATAAACTTTAAATTGAAATATGAAAGAGATTCTATCAACATTGATGATGAAATATTAGAAAATGTTGATACTGACAAATTTGGGAATAAAGAAGCTAAGCATTATATAAGATATCAAACTAAGAATATGTATAATACGTTTTTCAAAGATGAATCGATAATAGTAAAAGATCAACTTTTACTCTGTCTAATAAAGTCAATAAAGTTAAAAGAAGCTACTTGATTATTGGGTATTCAAAAGTTGACAAAAGATACAAAGGTGAAACAGAATGTCTTTGACAATATAACTAGTGTATTAAAAGATTTTGGAAAATCTTGAAAAAAAAATGTCAGTATTGCACATAGAGTGATACAAACAACAGTTGTTTCATCTAGCAATATAAAAGATCGTTTAACATGACACATGTAAAAAACGATGGGAACGTCAAGAAAAACATTGTACAAACATAGAAAATTTTGATTGCAAATAGTTGCAAATGATGAACTTACTTGTTGGACAGTGATTTCTAGACAACCCTAGAAAGATAGACTTGCATAAAATGTTAAAGAATTGGCCCGTAATTGTTGGTTGATAGAATCTCATGTTTCACCACATACAAGGGATGTGTTGGGACAAAGAATAGCATGAAAACAATATGAAGAACATCCAAAACATATATTTCCAATGACACAAACAAAATTGTTCAATAAGTTCAAAGAAGAGCACAAAGAAGTTAAAATTTTCATCAATACATTTGTGAAACAAAAACCATGGTTTGTTAGACCCATCACTGTTCGTGACACTTGTTGTTTTCATTATCATGTGGAATTTGAGTTATATTACGAAACTTTTCTTGATTTTGGTAAAACTTTATAGCCAAGTTCACCTCCTCCTTCCACATTCTGTGCTTTTATATCTGAAATTCTATTTGAAGGAGAAGGTGATGAATTATTTTACCAAAACAAATGTGTTGGTGGAAAGAAATGTGATCGTTGTGTAAATATAAGTTTGTTTCACTCAAAGTGTCCTATTGATATGAATGATCAATCATTTTCTAATATAACAGTCAATTGGAAGAGATATGAATATATCAACAACACGGCTCCACATTCTTCAAATGTTATTTCCAAAAGGATTGATTTGAAAGTAGATAAAATCTATGTGATAGATTTTTTGAAGAAGTTTGAGGAGGAAATTTATAAATACACCAAGCATTCACATAGAGCTCGATGGAAAGACCTACAATTCAAACAATCCCGTGAAGTGTTTCCACCAGGGACAATTTTGTCTTTAGTTGATTTTGTAGAGAATTACACATTCGCTGCACAAAAAGAAATACAGAGTGAATATTATCGTTTTGATCAAGTCACTATATTTTCCACGTTCTATAGAGACATGCTCAATGGATTCTTGATAACATAGAAAGAAACAACAACAATCTACATGTTATAAAAGAATATCACTTTTATATAAGTGATGATCGAGCACATGACACACATTATGTACAACATTGCTTTGATAAATTTTATGATAAATTGAAAGAACGCGGGATCGGATTCGATCGAAATTAGATATGGTTAGATGAGTGTGTGGGTCAGTTAAAATATTCACGATCATTATATTGGTTGTGTCGTCTTCATAAAAAATCAAACATTACACATTGTTGGAAATTTTTTGAGACTGGTCATGGAAAAGGAGAGAAGGACGGTGTAGGGGCATGTGTAAAACGAGCATTTCAAAGGTATCAGATGAACCCTCATGCCGATCGATTTGAATCCATTAATCAAGTTGTTGAATGGTGAAAAATGGCGCTAATCCATGAAAATAATCCGTCAAAGGATGTGCGTAGGTGTGTTTATGTATACATGTTACACATGATATTTTTATTCACGTGTTCAAATTTATATTCAAGATCTTCAATCATTTTCTTGAGAGATTTCAAGTTAACAAGTTCTTGTCTTGTGCAAGTTTTTTTGGTATGTTGGAATCCAAGATGTAAATAGATCAATCCCATATGAAGCTGGTAAAATACATGGGACACGAAAAATGAATTTGGTTAAAACAAAACACTATCAAAATGTGTTTGCATTTGATAGAATAAATGAGTCTTGTTTTTGTTCAATTTGCATAGAGGACACAAAATCCATAGAGATTTGCAAAAATGAAAATGAAGAATATGTTAAAACTTGGCGACATATCGAACTTAATATAAAAGGGGAAATTTCACTTGCAAGCTCAGAGGAGATGGAATCAAATGAAACTATAGTGTCAGTTGATGGTGATAGAGTTTCTGATCTTGTTAGAGAAGGTAATTTTTATGTTTAAATGTTTTCAAATAACTTGTAGATATACTTGTGTGATAATCTAACATGAACTACTTATTGTCCAACATATCGAATTATTTACAAGAGATGTCTTTGTCATGGTTGCACTTGTATACAACACTGAAAATGTGAAATATTATTTGATGTGATGCACAAAACAAAAGATCAGGTTATTAGAAGATTTTGATGATAACAGTTTTATATATGAAAGAGGATCCATCATATTGAAAGGATATTTTTTTCAAGAAAACTATCAAACTGATACTCATGTTCACTTTCAAGACTACCAGTCAGATGTCATAATTTGTCAATATAGTCATTTGGTATTTGTAGCGTGCATAATTTTTATTTTTTTTTGTAAGTAAGAAAAATATATATTAAGTGCCTTCCAGAAACAGAGTTTCATAGCAAAATACAAAGATGTTCATGTTGAGGGTGCAGGACTGCCCCAACAGAGGGGAAACTAGTCCAGCTAACCCGAGAGTCCCCATAACTTAACAGAACTACTGTTTAACATCTGAAACGTAAAAGTTTACATCTAGGACTTCCTCATATGCTAAAGAAAAAAAGTTAACAGATAAACTGTTGACCATCTGAGACATAACAGACAAGACTAACGAGCTAGACACCTGGAGAGAAGTCTGGCCACTTGGCCTGGAGATCCCCTGGCCAAGGCTCCTCCTCCATGTACGTAGGTTGATCTGCCCAGATCTTTCCACCTTCCACGTCACCCGCAGTGTCGTCGACTTTTCTCTCTCGTGCTGCACCTGTTGCTGCACCTGTCGCTGCACCTGTCGCTGCATCCGGCTCCTCCATTGAAACAACCTCAGTCGGGCTTGAGGTGAGAGAGTCCTGCAAATAAGTGAGAGTCTGAAGGAAGAGCTCCACTTTGGCATTGGTTTCTTGAAGGCGATAATTGAGGTCCTCCACTCCTTGGCGGATACCAAATACCAGGTCGTAGAGGGCCGCCAAACTATCCCGAATCTGCGCAGCGGTGAAGGAGTCACAGGGAAGAGGCCCAGCCCCCCGAGATGCATGTTGAGGGTGCTCAATGCCACCCATAAAGCCCAGGGGATCGAGGTTGGACACAGGGAAAGAAGGATTCACCGGAGGGCTGTGAAGGTGTCGCTGGGGAGAGCTTGGCGTCCTGGGCACCATTGCCCCGCAATTGAATTGCGAATTTGTCAGGTCATGAGAAGATGTCGATAAGTGCCCAGACTGGAGATGGGGGGAAGAGCTAATGGAGGGTGAGTTAGAGGGGGAGACTGAGGGTCACCGAGGCTTCCAAGGCGAGCCCCTCCTCGATCTTCCCCTTGGACGAGTCATGGACCAGCCAGTACATCGAGTGAGGGCGGTCCTAAGCACATGGCGGGGACGAAGGGTCAAAGAGTAAATAGGGCCGAGCTCGAGCCAGAATGTTCTAGCCGGGTCACACCATTGCCACTGCAGATCAAGCTCTGTGGGAGACCAACAACGACGAATAACCAACATTGCAAGCCACACCATGCCAAAATGCCAAACGGGAGGGAAGCCTGCGTTAATGCCCCTTCTCATCATATTGAAGTTTAATTAATCACCGGGGGGGGTGGCACGAGCCCTTCACATGCCCCCGTGTCCTGGTGGCCATTGCCTACTCCCACAAGTCACCACGTAGAATGCACTACCACCCCATCTGGGGGGGCATCCACCATTCTGGCCTTGTGGATACACTGTTGGAGGATAGGGTGATCCTGATCTTGGTCTGCATTGCACTGGAGGTCTGATCCCTTCCAAGTGGTACCCAGGGTGGCTAATTCATCCGCAACCTGATTTTCCTTTCTCCTGACGTGTGCAGGAATGATAAATCGATTAGGATGCATTAGACCTGCAATGATATGGATTCCGTGATACAGTATCCAGCTGGGCGAAATGCTATCTGGTTTCGCTCCATTTACTAGTCTGCACAACAAGCTGATGATGAGTTGAGAGTCCCCTTCAATGAGTAGCTTGGTGAAATTGTATTTAATGGCCAATTGCAGTCCTTTTATCAGACCCCAGAGTTCTGTTGCATTGTTTGTATTATGTCCAAGGGGGCCTGCTCCTATGACAAGGAGGTGCCCAAAATGGTTACGGAAGACCACTCCATAGCCAGCAGCTCCAGGATTTCCCTTAGAGGCTCTGTCAAAGTTGAGCTTGACAAAATCCTCCGAGGGAGGGGACTAGAGGGAGGGGCTGCTTGGATGGGAAGAGGGAGGTTGGGGGGGGGGAGCTTGAGGAGGGTGGAGAAGTGTCCAGTGCCAGAGGACGGGGAGTTCAGAGGAGGGGCAGGCTAAGTCTGCGCTGGACCAATTCTGAAGATGTAGAGTTTCCAAGATTCTGTGTCGGCATTGTTGCTAGCATTGCTGCCACGGGAGAGAGAGGTTTCTGAAGAGTCTTCAGTTCCTTTCTTTCCAAGTTTGCCAAAGGATAAATCCTGGAAGAAGTTTCTAGATGCGACTGAGGAAGGGCGAATGGAAGGCCATATCTCTCCAGTTCATAAGTGTTTCAAGGATGCTATCCCTAAGGCGGTCCGAGGTGCGCATAATGAGTGCCGGTTGGTCCCAGATTTGGGCTGTGTAAGGGAAGGTGTTAAGGAGATGATTCATAGTTTCTTCTGCCTCTCCACAAAGTATACAGATAGAGGGTCCTACAAATCCTCTTTTCAGGAGGTTTTCCCAGGTTAGGATGCTTGAATGTGAGACCAACCAAAGGAAGAGAGTTATTTTCGGCCAATGCTTGAGATTCCAAATTTTTTGCCAGACTTTCGAAGCTGGGAGGGGGTCTGAGTGTGTTTTAATTTGGTAGGATTCCTGTGTGCTGAAGGAGCCCTGTGTCCCGTAACCCCATCGGAGAATATCTTCCCCTTCAATTTTAGGAATTTTTCGTTTGGCTAACTCTTCTTGCAAAGGTGCCAGATCGACATGCATCTCCAGATCCATGCGTTCCCTTTCCACATGCTAGCAGCGCCAGGTATCCTCCATGGGGTTGTTCTTCTAGTAGTCCGCTACCTTTTTCAGGCCTGCCCACGTCGCTTGGGTGAAGATGTCATGTGCCCAATCCTCAGCTCCCAGAGCGGGCCATTGGTGCCAGGAATCCTGCCAGAAGAGGGTCGTTTCCCCATTACCTAATTCCCAAAAATCATGCTGTGTGACCATCTATCTATTCTTCTTGGCTGCTGTCCAGATAAAGGAGCCCAGGTTATCCCCATCCCAGTGGATGAGGCTCTTCTTCGCCATGTTTGATGCATATTTATTTCTCCAGAGTTTAGCCCAGAGTTCCTTGGGGTTTTTCAGCCAATGCCATCAGATTTTGGCACTGAGAACCTTGTTCATTATAAATGGATCTCTTAATCCTAGCCCTCCTTGCTCTTTGGGCTTACAGAGCTTGTCCCAGCTGACAAGCGCTATCTTCTTCTCTTTGGCGAGGCCTTGCCATAGGAAGTTCCTTTGCATGCTTTTGATGGTTGTAAGAATGAACTTTGGGGCCGCCAACGCGGAAAAGACGTAGATCGGGAGGGCTTGAAGTACGACCTTGAGTAGAATGAGATGACTAGGGAGATTTAAGGCTCTGAAGGTCCAAGAGGAAATCCTTTTGGAAAAAGAAGATAGGAGGTGTTCCCAAGAGGAATTCCTGAGAGCGTTGTCAATCAGGGGAATGCCGAGGTATTTGGATAGAAGGGAGCTTCTGTTGAAACCAAGGATATCCGAGATGTGGCGTTGGACCTAAGGGGGAGTGTTAAAAAAGAAGATTAGGGACTTATCCTTGTTGCATTCCAGTCCTGAGGCTTCCTAGAAGGTTTGAAGGATCGCTTGGAGAGAGTTGGCTTCTCGGACAGTGGGGCTGCCCATTAAGAGGGTATCATCTACAAACTGGCTATGCGAGATAGGGGGAGAGATGTCGTGCAGGGGTAAACCTGTCAGAAGGTTGTTTTCCAGGGCTGCATGAATGGAACGACTGAGACCTTCAGCCATGATTATGAAAAGAAAAGGGGACAGGGGGTCTCCCTGTTTAATCCCTCTTGAGGGGGAGAAGGGTTTCGAGGGGACACCATTGATGAGAAGAGAGAAGAAAGTCGAAGAGGTAAGATTAAGGATCCAAGTGACCCAGTTTTGATCAAATCCAAATGCTAGAAGCATGGCTCGCATAAATTCCCAGCTGAGCTTGTCAAAATCCTTAGAGAGATCTAATTTGAGAAGCATACATGGGGTCTTGGTTTTCTGTAGGGAGTGGATTACTTCATGCGATAAGATTACGCTGTCCATGATTTGTCTGCCCTCAACATAGTCGGATTGCTCTGGAGATATGATTGCTGGTAATATCGGCTTGAGCCTTCGAGCTATTACTTTTGTAAGGATTTTATAGATGACATTACAGAGAGCTATGGGTCTATACTTCTTGGGCCGATGTGCTTGTCCTTCTTTGGGGACTAAGGTGAGAAAAGTTGCATTAAGAGCTTGTAGGACCTTTCTAGTGGCCCTTGAGTCTTCCAAGATCTCCCACACCTCTGTTCGGATCATCGGCCAACAATAGTGAAAAAAGTCACTGGTGAAGCCGTCTGGTCCAGGAGCTTTACACTTGGGGGTGTCCTGAAGCGCCTGGTCTACTTCTTCAATTGTGAATGGTCGGAGAAGGGCCGCATTTTTCTCCTGGGTTATGAGGGCAGGCACATGCCTCGTGATTTTCTGAATATCTTCCTGTCTATCTTGGATGGGTTCTGTAAGGAGGTCTTGAAAGTACTTGATTAATGTTTTTTCCATATTAGCATGGGAGTGGATGGTTTCCCCTTCATCCGAGATGAGATGCGTGATCTTGTTATAATGCCTTCTCTGGATAGTAGTGTGATGAAAGAACTTGGTGTTGCGTTCCCCTTCCTTGAGCCATAGAATGCGCGACTTTTGTTTCCACAGGATCTCTTCCTGTTTCTTCCTATCTTCCATCTGCTGGTTCACTCTCATTTCTTGGTCTCTTAGCTCATCCGTTAGCCCTTGCTCCCTGATCAGCTACTAAATCTCACCCATCTGCTCCGACAACTCCTTTTGGGAGTCGAAGATGCTACTGAAGGTATGTTTGTTCTAGAGTTTAAGTGTTTGCTTCAGATTCTTTAGCTTTTGCTGGAATCTGTACATTTTGGAACCGTAGGGGATCTCCGTCTGTCTCCACCAATCTTGAATATTTGTTTGGAAATCAGGGTGATCTAGCCAAAAATGTTCAAACCGAAAGGGTTTTTTCCTAGGTGTGGCTGGGACATCCACCCAAAGTTGAATGGGCCAGTGATCTGAACCAGAGAGATTCAAGATAGTGGATTCCATTGCCACCCCGTCCAGCATGAGTGATTCTGAGATGAGGAAGCGATCTAGTTTGCAGGTAATTTGATGTGCTCCCGTCCTTCTGTTTGTCCAAGTGTAGAGGCCATTGCTAGCCTCCAGATCGATGAGGTGAAGATCCTCTATTAGGCTATTGAAGTCGCAGGAGTCTCGATCCAACCTCCTTGATCCGCCTTTTTTTTCCATCAGGGTGTGAATGATATTAAAATCTGCGCCGATAATCCATCTATTGCGCTGTGTGAGACTGGAGATGTAACACAGGCTTCTGAGAAAAGCTTGCTTGTCCCTTGGGTTAGCTGGGCCGTAAACACAGGTCAAATGTCTGGGCCGATTTGAGCCAATAAGCCTGTACTCTGCTGTGATGGACCATTTGGTAGCGCATAAGTTTTCCATCAGCACGACGTTGGTGTTCCAGAGGATAGCCAGTCCTCCAACAGTTCCTGTGGCATCTACAGAGGCTACTCCTCCTTGTTTCCAGCAGTAGGGGAGTATCCTGTCCATATCCTCTGAGGTACATTTCATTTCCTGTAACAAAACAATATCCGGTGTTTCCACTAAGATCAGTTCCCGTAGCATCTTTTGCTTGCTACGACCATTGAGACCTCTGATATTCTAGGAGATAATCTTCATGATGACGGAGGGGTGGGGAGAGGAGAGAAACTGTCTGAGATCAGGTGGATCTGCCCTGAGTTCACCATGAAGTTTCCTATTTCTTGTATAAGCTTGTTTG
This sequence comes from Picea sitchensis, assembly GCA_010110895.2. Taxonomy (NCBI): domain Eukaryota; kingdom Viridiplantae; phylum Streptophyta; class Pinopsida; order Pinales; family Pinaceae; genus Picea; species Picea sitchensis. The sequence goes on along the minus strand of SNQJ01S0194546.1, from coordinate 2,410 downwards.
TAGATTTCCTCCCTCTTTTCTTTTCCTCTTTCTGAACTTTGCTTGGGTTTTTATATTGACTGCCTTGGATTCCCAGGGCTTTGCCAGCTTGAGCTGAAGACCCTGCTGACGAATTGAGGAATACTTTGTGCACCTTCCTCAGTTGATCCCTAGGTATGGTGTAGAGATTTTGGTGTCGGTAGGCGTGCTCAAGGTGGTCTAGATCCACCTCGGTAAGATCTTGCTCCTCTAACTCCATTTCTTCGTCCCCATCTTCTATCTCTTGCAGATCTGGCTGTTCCCAAGCCAGGCTCAGGGAAGGGGGAGCTAGTGCCTTACTTTGAGGGCGTGGGGCAGTACTTTGGCTCTTGGGCTGGGGTTCATTGTGCAGGGAGGGTGCATGCGGGTTTGCGGCGGTTAAGGGGTTTTCGGGTTGATCTTGTAAAATAGCAAATTTATTGCTTGTAGAGGGATCTTTACTTACCTGGGATGTTTGTTTTTTGTTCCCCTGGCACCTTCTTCCTACTGGTTGTTCAAAGCCCTCCTTGTCTTTGTCGGTGTATGGGTTTCCCTCCTTGTGGGCCGTATTGAGCGGGCATTCTCTAAAGAGATGACCATGTTCATGGCATTTCCTGCAACGGAAGGAAATGTGTTCATAGTCAATGGTTTGAGACCATTCCTCGTCGTGGTACTCCAGCGTGATGGATCCTGGGAGTGGCTTAGCTATGTTCAGGTAAACACAGATTCATGCATATGACGTGTATCTCCGCTGCTTGGTGGCTTCCGAGGACTTCACGTAGATGCCAATGGTGTTGTCGATACCTGCAAGGACCTCTTCCAGCCAAAATTATTGGGGGAGAGAATACAACCTAATCCATACCGGTGCATGGGAAAAGTCTTCTTTTTCAAGGCTGAAATTTTTTGTCCAGAATCTCAGGAAGAGGCCAGCCGAGTTGTATAAATATGGCCCTCCATCAAAGATACGATTGTGATCTTCCAGGTTGTGGAAGATGATAGTGAAGAATCCTTTGGAGCCCAGTTGTAGGTCATAATGACCCCTTGGCTTCCACTAATACTGGATCCATTTGATCAAATCCCTCTCAGAGGGCTAGAGCCCTAGAAACTTTCCTACCAAGGCATTGTCTTGCATGTATTGCTTCTGCTCCTCTATGCGCGATGAGCTTACTACATATTTTGGGGCCTGAGGCGCCTGTGGAATGCATTTTTCGGGAGTCTAAGGGGCCGAAGCTTTTGCAGGAGCCGCCTCCTTGTCAGGATCAATATCCATTTCTCGATCCTTAAAGGTCCCCTCTGCTAGAAGCACCGCACGCATGTTAGGAGGCATCTCAAACGTCGGCCTCTTCGTTCCTGCTGCAACATTCTCGTTGGTAATGACTTGGCTATAGGAGACACTAGTCGGCGCCCCCTCTCTGCAATTCGGGGGCCCCTACGGGGCAGCCATCGATTGGACGTAGTTCGTGGTGGCTGAGGGTTCCAAAACCCTAGTTGCAGAGCAAAAATTCGAACTATTTTCCGTAGCGTGCATAAATTTAATAGAAGTTCAATCAAGAAAAAAAACAAAAGTTAGAAAATGAAAAATGTCTAAAGCCAATCATGAACGAATAATTGAAGATGGCATACCATTACGATTTATTTAAACAAGTGACATGTACATTACATAATTTTATATTTTGCATTGAAAGTACACGTATTTATGAATTTCTATGATTCTAGAATCATTTCCATTTTAGTTTACGTTCATGGTCCATTGAATTAAGAAAATTTATATTTTGATGAATTATAAAGTTTACCAAGCCTTATTTACAATTTCAGGGAATAACCTATAGATTGTATCTAGGGAACCTAAAATGACCTATACTTGGGATGATTATACTTTAATCCTACAAATTGTCCATATCATATACACAAATCCTTTAATGCATGTAACCAATTTACTACATATAGGATTTGTGTTCATTATTTGCAATGATTGTTCAATGTTTTTTCATATGAAGAGGATAACTTCATATCAAAACTAGGACCCATTTCCATGTCATTATAAGGGACTATTGATGGCTTAGAAAAACTTTAAAAACATCTTGAAAAGTATGATTAACATCATAATTCAAGAATTCAAGGTAATACATATGATTAACATCCTAATTAAAAAATTTAAAGACATCTTAAAAAGTATCAATTTTAAGTATGAAATTGTGAATTTTGATTCCATAGTGTTGATATTATATTAAATTGTTAAATTTGTGCATTTAGATTTCAATATCTTGAAGCAAATTGAAAACAATATTGAAATTATGAACTACTTAAAAAATGTGTATGATGAACCTAACACTACTTATTTTCTACACATTAAACATAGTTTTCATTAAGTTTGATTGAAAAAAACTTAAGTTGAAAATGAATTTGATTTTGT
>SNQJ01S0194545.1:0-17998 GCA_010110895.2 Picea sitchensis | reverse complement strand
AATGGCTAGTCAATGAGTTGATGGCTAGAAGACAGCATAGGATGTTAACAGGATGGTTGAGGTATGCTGAAAACCTCAATGGATCAGAAGAGGAGATGGTTCAGGTATGTGAACCAGAGACTGGGAGAGGTCTCAACGATGAAGAATATGAATTGGGATTGGCTGAAGATCTCAAGAACTGCCAGGAGGGCAGAGAAGAAATTCCAGTTTTCCAGGTGGGCAACGAGATGAGATCGTTGCAGGATCTCATAGACTATCAGGAGGACAGCCAGGGAATTTCACATTGCTAGCTGGTCAATGAAATGAGATCATTGCGGGATCTCATAACCTGCGAGGAGGGCAGTGGAAGCATCCCATATTGCCAGGTGGGCAGGGATGAGCAGATGAGACTATCGGAGGGTCTCATAAATTCAGAGATGGATTTAGATTAGCAGGTGCAGCTGACAGAGGAGGAGGATCTGAGGGATCTTCTGATGAATGGAGGAATTCAGGTATTCCTACCACTTGCCCAGGAGGAGGCAGAAATCTATGTTGCAGGTGCAGCAACAGCAGAAGAACAGTCAGCTGAGACTGTCAAGGAGGAATTGGAGCAGGTGTTTGGAACTTCCCAAGTAGAAGCAGATGAAGAGGAAAATGAGCATTCTGAGGAGTGTCTCAACATATTCAGCCGGGAAGCTGAGGAAGCTATAGGACAGCAAAAAAGGAAGGAAAAGAGAATGAGTGTTCTGAAGAATGGATCAATGATTTCGGCCAGGGAGCTGAAAAGAAAAAAACTGCAGCACTGAAGCTAGAAGCAAAGGAATCCAAAGAGCAGGTAGGAAGATTTATCACTCCATGGGAGATGGAGCTAGAGATGTTGAAGGATTGGCTGAACAATCCAGAGCCAGCAAGAGAACTGACAGAAGTTGAACTGTCAGAGAAGGTGACTGAACAGAAAGTCAATCAGGAAGAGACTGCAGAGCTGAAGTCTGCAGCAGAGTGGAAACTTAAGGCCACAGATGAAGATGAAGAGGATGACATGGGATATCATGATGATCTGCCCATGAGTCCAAAATTTTTGCAGCTGGGGAGACTGCAAAAACAGGACCAACCACTGGAGAAGCTGGATGCAGTGATCAAGGAGATCAAAAGGCTGATGTTGAGGTCAGCAGAAATTACCAGTGAGGAGTAGATGAGCAGAAAGGAAGCAACAGTAGCAACGCAGCAACAACAGCAGTAGTAGCAGTAGGATGGAGCGGATGAACAACTCCAGAGGATGATTTGGGATCCAAGAGGATTCCCACAGCTGAGATGGGAATCTCATGAGCAGGAGCTCATGAATTTTGCAGCTGAGGAGTATGATGCAGGATCATATATCCACGTCAACCAGCCATCCAGCCATCCATGTCGAGCTTGTGCATTCAAAGCTGAAGAGAGAGGCACGGTCCTCATTTAAATATGAATTGAATGTAATTAAATGTTTAAACTATTGAGATGGGAAGCCGTGCCTTTGTGCAGGAATTAGGTAGATCAGTCTTTAATGTTTGTATGGCTGAGATCTAGATTCGATAGCGGACTAGACTGCCCATTCAATGCAATTGAATAGGGTAGGTAGATTGGAGGGAAGAGCTCTAAGAGCCCCCTCAGGTAAAAGAGATTTTTAGTATCTCCTTAGAAGAGTTGAGAGAGAGAGAGAGATAGAAGAGTAGTAGTTGAGTTGTAGAGAGATAGAAGAGAATCTCCAAGTAGAGAGTAGAAGAGAAGGAGTCGAGACCTTGTTACAGGTTGTGCTCAGGAACACCTTGTACAAACAGGCATTTTCCATTTTAATATAAACAGAAGCAGTTTTTCCTGCATGTATTTATGTCTTGAATGAATGTCTGTGAGTGCTCATATGTGTTGTAGATGTATACTGTAGGTTTTCATTTGCAGGAGTGTGCCTGATTTAAGGTGAAGTTCTTTGAGGCTTCACACCAGGAGGGTGTGACAAAACATTGTGGGTTCTGATAGTCGTGCACAGAGGTTTCACTTCTGAATTCTGCGGGTTCAGACAAAGACATGTTGCGGCACAAGAAATGGAATCAATAACTCAGTGAAGACCTCAAGGTTGTTGAACACCTTGGAGGCAAGGCTGTGTAGGAGAGACACAGTTGCAAACATAATTTCTGAGGAGTTTTGTGAAGCTCTGGCACGTGGGCATTGAGCATATGCACAGTGGTGCATTTGGGGGAACTCTGCTATGAGTTCAAGAAGAAGAGACAGAATCACTAAGGATTCTGAGAGCTCTTCTAGGAGGGAATTGAGCAAGTGCATAGGTGCACAGGGGAATAACTCTGTTGTCAGTTCAGAAGAAAAAGAATCACTGAGGATTCTGTGAAGCTCTGTCAGGTGGGCATTGAGCAGGTGTAAGGAGTGCATGGAGGAAGAACTCTGTTGTGAGTTCAGAGAAGGAACCAGAATCACTGAGGATTCCGAGAGCTCTGCCAAGTGGGCATTGAGTAGGTGAAAGGAGTGCACAGAAGGGCAGAACTGTTGTAAGTTCTGGGAAAAGATACTCTTCCAGGAGGGCATTGAGTCAGTGTGCAGGTAGGTACAAAGAAGAGAAGATAACTCTTTGAGTTATGGAACTTAGAGGAAGAATCCACTGACGGATCTTCCCAGGGTTGCTAAACACCCTGAAAGACTCAAAAAGAGGTTGCTTGAGCAGAAGGATAGCCAGGTGGGCATCCAAACATTCTCCATCTGCAGGAGAAGAAAGAAGGATAGAATTCATTAAGGGTCTGAGCATTTGAGAATCTAAGGAGAGACAACACTATGTGCGTGTGAATACTCTGTAGAGGAGCAGGAGTTGAAGAATCCTTCAAGGATTAGAAAGGATCAAAGCTCAGGAGGGACAACGTTTCATACGTGCGGTGAAGCTCACAGTCCTAGAGTTTGTGGAGACGAAGGAAAGGTCGAGGCCTTTGAGATCTGGAAATTCTTCTAAGTCTCAGAAGAAAGCATGTAGGCTCAGGAGGGAGCACAACAGTCGTCATATCAATGGGAGGAGGAGATCTAGACCGTTGGTTTCTACGTCTAGGAGAGAATAGAGGAAGCCTATAGAAGGGGGAGATCGTGAGTCGTTGGATCTCATTCAAAAATCTTGTCAGCCGTCGGATTGGATAGGAGGTGCACAGGGTTTAACCCTTCTCACGCCAGGCAGAAGCCCTGATAGGTATCGGGATATCGACATTCGTCATATCGGGGAATCCATGGACAGGAAGTCCATGCGTTTCAGAATCATGAAATCCGAAACCCCTAAAGGAGGGAAGTTCCATTTGTGGAGCCAGCTGTCGTCATAGCGGAGAATCGACACTCGGAATATCGGAGTTTTCGAGGTTGAGGAAGTCGGGACACTTCAAGTCTCGAAACAGTGAGATTGGATCAGGTTCGTCCATCTGTTGGGGACACATGGCCGATATCTAGATTATTGGGAGAAGTCCCGATAGAAAAGTCAAACCGGAGCATCGGAGTTTTGTGTTTCGCGAGTCCGGAGGAAAAGGCGTCTGGGACATCAAAATTCGCAAAATTGCAAGAGGTGATCAGGACCATCCATCTTGAGGGGACACGTGGCAGTGATCGAGGCCTCCAGAAAAAGTCCTGAAAGGAGAAGTCGTCTATTGGCATATCGGGAATCAGGATATCGGAAGTCCTGGGAGAAAAGAGTTCATGCATTTTGGTTTTGGGAAGTCCGAAATGCCAATGGGTTAAAGGACCGTTGAAAGGTCAAGGCCGTGAGTGTGATCGGAGGATCATCACATCGGGGATTGGGATATCGAGAATCCCGTGGGCACGGGGTTTATGCATTTCGGCATTTGAAAGTATGAAACCCCGATAGGTGTATAAGGTTGCGGTCTTATAAAAAGTGGTCACATGGACCAAGGTATAGCCAGGAGGGGCTAAGTTCAAAAGAGGAGTGTATCGGCGAATCGGAGGTCAGGAGTTTGAGAGGGCAGGAACTCTTGACATTGGGAAATAAGAAACCTCGAAACCTGAGACTGAGTCAGGGAAAAGTCACAGGTACGTGCAGAGGCCGTGACAGGGAAAAGAGAAGGACCTCTGGATCGGGTTTTCATCAGAGATTCCAACAGGGAATCAAATGAGTTGCTTCAACTCAATGAGGAATCTGAGAACGATCCTATGAGCAAGAGTGCGCAAGGTGGTTGTCGGGTGTGTCGTTGCATCAGATAGTATCGTGGTTCTTGAATATTGTATTGGATCAAGTAATTCGATATAGTATGGAACATTTAACAATTATATGACAATGCATTGTCTCGATCCCAATAGGCTTCTATGGAAACAAAAATGAATTTCAGACAATTTCAAACCAACATTCAATTCTATTCCTAATGTAGATAGAACATAGCAACACTAATTCACGATGTGGCAGTCAGGGCCCTTCCCTAGAATTTTTTTTTTCATCTCAACCCTACTGAGCAAACAATTTCTCATTTCCCTTTCACTTCCTTGATTCCTTTACTCCAAAAGGAAACATTTTATTAGTTGTCCATCCCCTGGCCTCTATTTGATAACTTTTTACTTTATTAAAGAAATTACCAAATTTCCTCTTTGTGAATTAAAAAAAAAATGATCTATGGTGGTTGTACTCAAATGGGACTATGAAATCAACTACAATATTAAAATTCAAAATCATCATTGTTGTTTCTAGATATAAAATTATTAAGATTTAATGATAATAACCCATCATGCAAGAGGTTTAATACCTAAGTTAATATGTCAAAGTCATGGAAGAATGTATGAAGAACACAATTACTCCCACAAGTTGCAATAAAAACAAATCTTCAACAAATCATTTTCTCACACCCTTTTTAATCATACAAGCACAATAGAAAATGAGTAAGTGGATAAAATATTGGACTAGAAAATGATGGTTTTGCAACAATGGGGCTTGTTTGACACCTATTCCCTCTTACGAAAACTGACCTCATCTTTTCTATTTTCCCAATCTTTTATCCCCTTCTTTTCCCTCTTCTATACTTAACCAAATTCCCTATTCTTTTTCCCCTATAGTTTCTCTTTTCGGTTGGCTAGTCATTTTTTCCAAAAACATCTTGTTGCACAGATTGGCGGATTCACAGACTCACATTTTTATCTATTCTTTTATATCGCAATTCCGACCGAGTGTTTCCCCTTTCCATACCTAGCCACTTTTTCGATCGCGGGTTCCTACCCAAGCGGTCTCTAAGTTGCACTTCCATTGTTCTGTGACCTACAAACAACACTCTAGATTCTTCCATATACAAATTCACTTACAGACTCCCACATCATCCCCTCTTTCGTGTTACACATTTTTCACTCAAAAGTTTCGATACATACAATTTTACCGTCAGGGCCTCACATCTCCTCGGGAACCCTTTTCACCCTATTTGGAAGCTCATTCGACCACTTTCCACACTTGGTCATTTCTTAGAATCTCTTTCGCGGATTGTTGGGTTGGCGGGTTTAGGAAATTCCCAATTCCTAGTCATTGTTTCCTATGCCAACCACCTTCATACTTCTTTCCAAGTATATGCAATAAGTATACAAATTCTATAGAAACATACCTAAAATATATTGCTAGTAAATGGGATATCTATTATAGATTTGAATATATTAGCCCTTATTTTCCCTCTTCTATACTTAACCAAATTTTCATTTATTTTTCCCCTCTACTTTCTCTTTGTGGTTACTTAGTCATTTTTYTGAAAATGTCTAACTGTGCAATTTTGTAGACTCATGGGTTCATAGTWTTACTTGCTCTTTTATATTGTGAATCTGATCAACCACTTCCCATTTTATACCTAGCCACTTTTTTKATCGTGGATTCTCTAGAAGGTGAGCTCTAGATTGCACTTCCATTATTMTATGACCTGCAAACATCACCCTGACTTCCACGATATACAAATTTATTGTCRGACTCCCACATCATACCCTCTTTTRTGATACACAGTTTTCACTCAAAACTTCCTAGACCTGCAATTTGACCTTTGGTTCCTCACCTCTTCTGGGGAACTATTGTCACCCCATTTTGAAGCCCATGCACACACTTTCCATACTGGGCCATTTCTTGGAATCTCTTTCGTGGATCATTGGGTTGGAGGGTTCACGAAATCTCCAATTCCTAATCGTTGTTTCATGTTCCCGCTACCTTCGCACTTCTTTCCAAGTAAGAAATAACTATTTTTTAATGCTAACAACTCACCATTCCTCTAGGAGATAGTCATACTAACTGTCCCTACACAACTTGTCCAGAAACATGCAGAAAATATCCTGCCAGTTAATGGAAGTCTATTACAAATATCAATATATTAGTGAAAACGATTCCCAAAGACCATTTCCCTATTCCATACTTACCTAGTTTTTCTCTTTCGGTTCTCAGACAGGTGGACTGGACTTCCATTGTTCCTTGACCTGCAAACAACACCCCGTCTTCCGTGATATACAAATTGACTTCTGGACTGCCACATCATCCCATTTCCATGTTACACATTTTACACTCAAAATTTATGATACATACAATTTGACCGTCGGGGCCTCAAGTCTCCTTGAGAACCCTTGTCACCCTATTTTCAAGCTCGCCTGACCGCTTTCCACACTTGGCCATTTCTTGGAATTTCTTTCACGGATCATCGGGTTAGTGGATTCCGGAAATTAACAATTCCTAGTTATTGTTTCCTGTGCCCGCCACCTTCATACTTCTTTCCAAGTATATGCAATAAGTATACAACTTCTCCAGAAACATGCAAAAAAGATCTTGCCAGGAAATGGGATATCTATTACATAATTGAATATATTAGCCCTTCTTTTCCCTCTTCTATACTTAACCAAATTCCTCTTTCTCATTCCCCTCTACTTTATCTTTCTCGTTACTTAGTCGTTTTTCCAAAAATGTGTAACTACATGGGTTTTCAGACTCACACATTCACATCTTCATTCATTCTTTTATATTGCTACTCTAACCAACTTCTTCCCCTTTCCATACCTAGCCACTTTTCTGATCACAGATTCCTATGAAGGAAGGCTCTAGATTGCACTTCCATTGTTCTATGACATGCAAACAACATCCTGAATGCCGTGATATAAAAATTTACTAGCGAACTCCCACATCATACCCTTTTCTGTGTTACACAGTTTGCACTCAAACGTTGTGAGTACTACAATTTGACCATCAAGTCCTCGTGTCTCCTGTGGAACTATTGTGGCCCCATTTTGAAGCTCGTTCATCCTCTTTTCATACTTGACCATTTCTTCGAATCTCTTTCATGGATCGTCTAGTTGGTGGGTTCACAAAATATCCAATTCGTAATCCTTGTTTCTTGTGACTGCCACCTTCACACCTAGTAAGATTCTAAGTATGCAATTAGTAATCTTTAATGCTAAAAAAATATTTGAGGACATTTCCCATTAATACACATTAAACCAAGATTTTTGGAGGGTTATATTATTCCTTTCGAGTGTTAATTTCAAACATCATGGAATGTCATTCACATGTCGTCGGGTTGTCCCATTCACAAAAACTTCAATCCTTAATTTCGAAAATAGGTTTGACYGAGTGTTTCTRTATTCCATACTTATCCACTTTCCCRAAATTCTGCAAATATAAAAACCAACCARTGAACTKCCCCATCATGCCCTCTTCCGTATTACACATTTTGCAATMAAAAATTTCGAGACATACAATTTGACCGTTGGACACTCACCTCTCTTGAGTATCCCCTGTAACCCTATTTTGAATCCCATCTGACCGCTTTTCATACTTTTCCATTCTTACTTTTTCTTCCCCGTCTCCATCACCTTTGCACTTATTTATAATAAAAAAATGGTTATAAACACACACACACACACACACACAGATATATATATATATATATTATAAATACATATAATTTGACCATAAGATACTCACCTCTCCTTCTTATCCCTTGCAACCTTACTTTCAATCCTGTCCAACCACTTTTCATACTTATATATATACAAAAGAGTCTTATTTATAACAAAAAATATTTTTTATAAACATACACACATAGACACAGATATGTGTGTGTGTGTGTGTGTGTGTGTAAGTTCTTATTTATAAGTATTCAAGTAGTAAACTTTAATGATAAACCAGGATTTGAGGAGATCTCCCATTAATACACAATAAACCAAGATTTGTGTAGGGTTATATTATCCCTTTTGAGTGTTAATTTTGAACATCATGGAATGTCATTCGAGCGTCGTTGGGTTGGAACGTTCACAAAGCCTTCAATATTCAATTCCAAAAATGAGTCTGATCGATCATTTCCCTATTCCATACTTAGCCACTTTCTTAAAATTCCGCAAATATTGAAACCAACCGTTGAACTACCCCATCATGCACTCTTTCATTTTACGCATTTTGCAATCAAAAATTCTGAGACATACAAATTGATAGTCGGACACTCACCTCGAGGATATTTTGAATCATGTACGACAACTTTTCATAGTTTTCCATTCCTTACTTTATCTTCCCCGTCTCCGTCACCCTCACTTGTTTATAATAAGAAAATTTTTATAAACACACACACACACATATAAGGTCTTATTTCTAAATATGCAATTAGTAATATTTAATGATAATAGCTCATCATGAAGGAACTGTATATATTTTCATTGATGAGAAAAAGGCTCGAGAAGATATCCCATTAATGCACATTAGACCAATATTTGTGGAGGGTTATATTATCCCTTACAAGTGTTAATTTCAAGCATCATGGAATGTCATTCATGCATCCTTGGGTTAGCACATTCACGAAACCTCCAATCCTTAATTGTTCTTCATCGTACCCACCACCTTCACACTTATAAGTATGCAATAAGTAAGATTTACTGCTAACAATTCACCATGCAACACCCATAGAGATAGTCATTAATGAGCGAAAGGATCGAGGATATTTCCCATTCACACGCATTGAACCAACATTTGTGGAGGGTTATATTATCCCCTCGAACTGTTCATTTCAAGCATCGTTTGGAGAAAATGAATGTTCTCATAAAATTATGGCACCAACTCGACAATAGTTTTTTGGAGATACAGTGAACATATTCAAGTGCGAGGACCATAGCTTCCAATGGTCTAGGACATATTCTTACTACAAAACCTTTGAGAATGACGCCTTACCCTAGGGAAACTGGAGAATTGGACTGCAATTGTTGTATCAAATGTGAACTTTTGGGATCGTGTAGCCATTCCTGGCGAACATTTTGGAGCCAATTTGGTACAATGAAGGAGAGAGAAAGAAGGGACCCTTCATCTTCATATTTTTGGGAAAGTGCATCAACAACCACATTTTATTTTCCTTTCTTGCAAATGATCTAATAATCATATCCAAAGAGCTTAGTCACCCATTTTTGTTGCTCTAGGGAGGAAAGGAATTGTTCCAGGAAGTACTTGAGGCTTTGATGATCTATATTATTTTGGAGGTGTTTCCCCAAGAGATAAGGGCACCAAATATCCTTAGCATGCAAAATAGCCATCATTTCCTTTTCATAGATTGATTTTCCCAAATTGAGCTCGAACAGTTGTTTGTTGGTAAAGGCCAAATATCGACCCTCTTACATAAGGACAAAACCAATTCCTTTCCTGGAAGCATCATATTCCAGGACAAAGGTCTTTGTGAAATTAGGAAGGGACAGAACTAGAGTGGTGCACATGGCCATCTTCAAGGTTTGAAAAGCCTGAGAAATTTTTGGAGTCCAAGTAAAAGAATTATTTTTAAGGAGTGCAATGAGAGGTGTCACAATCTTTCCATAATTATTAACAAACTTTTGGTAATATCCTTTTAAACACAGAAATCCATGCAGTCTTTTAAGAATCTTTGGGTGAGGACAATCTTGCATAGCTTCAATATTTTTAGGATCCACCTTGATGTCGACCTTGCCAAGAAGATGACCCAAGTACTTGACTTTAGAGGCACCAAAAGAACATTTAGATTGTTTGAGGAAAAGTTGATGCTGTGAGAGTAGATGGAGAACTCGATCCACATGAGCAAGATGGGATGTCTAGGTTTTACTATATATGAGGATATCATCAAAGAAAACTAAGACAAAGTGATGGATAAAAGGACAAAAGACATTATTCACGAGGCTTTGGAAAGTGGAGGGAGCATTACACAAGACAAAGGGCATGAACAAAAACTCATAGTGGCCCTCATGAGTTATAAATGAAGTCTTAGGAATGTCTTCCTCTTTCATATGGATCTGGTGGTATCCAAAACAAAGATCAAGTTTAGTAAAGAAACAAGCACCACTCACTTCATCCAAGAGGTCATCAATGAGAGGAATGGGAAATTTGTCTTTAATGGTGAGTTTTTTAGGGCACGAAACTCATGACACATGCGCCAAGAACCTTCCTTCTTAAGGACCATCACCATAGGTGAAGAGTAGGGTCTCTTATTAGGGAGGATAACAACTGCGTTGAGAAGGTCTTCAACAATTTTCAAAATTTTAAATTTTTTGGGAAAAGGGGTGACGATAGGGACATGTATTGGGAGGAAGGCTTCATGGTACAAGGGGAATGTAATGATCATGAGAACCACGGGAAGGATGAAGTCCATGGGGAGTGGAAAAAACCACTTGATGTTTAGAGAGGATGGATTGGAGGTCATGCGACACAAAGGGTGTCTCGGTTTCTTATATGGCACGGAGTTAAGAAATAATGCTAGAATGACCATTTTTGAGCAGCGTTTCCATGTGATGCGAACTAATGATCTCCGAGAAATCGGTGATGATGCCTTGGAACTTATATAGTTGTCTCTCTTGGTCGAATTGCATGGTTAATTCCTTAAAATCCATGAGAATGGGACCCAATGTCCTTAGCCATTGTGCACCCAACACAATGTCACAACCTCCCATATCGATAGAAAACATATGAGATTTCAGGTAGTATTCAACAATTTGGGGACACACATTTTCACAACACCCTCCATATTTCATGGACCCACCATTGGCAATCATGATTTGAAAATTATTGAATGGACTGATATAGAAATTAGTTTCTTGGGCAATGCGGCGATGAATAAAATTATGGTTGCTTCCACTATCAACAAGAATGATGACCTTCCTATGCTTCATGTAACCAATTATCTTGAGGGTTTGGGGAGAAGAGAAGCCAGTGAGAGAACTTAGCGAAATGACCAGTTCTACCTTGGGAGGGTTGGAGGGAGGGGTTATGTCAATTGGTTCAGGTTACCCTCACACAATGAGGTACCTCAACATACTCTTACGAAACATATTTCGATATGTATAGAAAAATATTTTGTTCCTTACACTTGTGTCCCGAAAAATATTTGTCATCACAATTATGAAAAAGGATTTTGAGTTGGTGTTCAACCATTTTGGCCCTAATCAATTTATGTATCTTTAGTGGAGTAGAAGGAGGAGTGGGAGTTACTAGTTTAATGCAAGGAATAAATGAGGGTTTTGGGTTTTGAGAAGAGACAACCTGTTGTGATTCCTTGTGTCTTTTAGTAGCGTCCACCCAACTCTGAGGCCGAGCCATGAGGACATGAGAACGAATCTCATCCTTGAGGCTGAAGCATCAGACATGCCCTATGTACGAACATGTAGTCGATCAAAAGAAGCTATAAAGTATTCCACCATGAAAGATTGTTTCAACTTTGTCAAATGGCCTAAATGGTTGGTGTCAGTGTTCAAAGAATTCATAAATCTCTTCCACAAAGTGTGTCCAAGCCACATACCCTTGGCGGGATTTTTTTCTCCATTGCCACTATTTCCAACGTTCTTGATCTAGATGGAGAACAACATACCAAAGGTTGGCCGACTCATTTGTAATTCCATACAAAGAGAAATACCATTCCATTTGAGTTATCGAGCTAGTGGGATACGATCCATCAAATTTGGTCACATCCACATGCAGAAGGCATAGGTCACGCTGAAAGTGATGGGGCTGAAAATTCTAGGAATGGGAGGAAGTTTCACCTTCGGTATGCACAGGTGGGTGAGATAAGGGAATATCTGTAGGGAAATGCATCTTGGCGTAGATCACCATAGTGATAGATTCAAGATGGGTAGTAATATCTTTTTTGAGCTCTTGTTTTATTTCCACAATTGAGGCAATGATGGAGGAATGCATATTTTGATTTATGGTGGAAATATTGGCACTACGTTATCGCACTTATTTTTGGGTTTATGTGAAATTAGAGTGCGAGGTAGTGAAGCAATCTTGCAAGTATTGGCTATGGGTATGGGCCACGATGACCAGTGAACATGAAAAAGGGACGGGTGGGACCAGAAATAAAATGGGTTATTGGTGAAGTGTATTACAACAATCAGGACGACGAGTTGAATCCAATGGGGTAAAGCCCAAATAAGGGTGTTGGAAGGGGGTCAGGGCCATAAGAAAAAAAATTTGCTGAAAAATGATAGGTATGACTGCGATAAGGGTGAAGAGAGAAATCCAATAGAATAGGTCTCAAATAATGGTGCCAACAGGATCCACAATTTTTTTCTACTCCTGTAGATTTATACTCTGATCTAAAGAATATTGCAGTGATGAAATGCCTAAACGCTTAACAGGAAGAAATGTGTAGTAATTTCGCAACTTGAATGCAAGAGACACATTTACGTCGCAATAGATCTTTTCTGTTATGTTTTTGTTTCCGCCCCATGGGTTAGGTATTCAAGGGTTGTATAGACAAGGGTTTTCACTGTGCTATAACTCTCTGATATACGTGTCGGGTCCAACAATAATACTCGACCCAATATCTTAGTGAACCAACTAAGGAGGCTAGATCATGCCCTTAACCATACTACTTGAATACCTAGGCACTAGAGAGTATCTTCTCGAGTTTTGTTCTTGGTGGCACTATAACAATCAGGCGGTCGCTCAGTTTATCTATGGAGGGATTTAGGAGATCTAGTTTGATCCGGTTATAGGTGTTTTCTGATGCACTACCACTTGAAGGGGTACCAACATGGGTTACAAGGGTGGCCAATAGATTTTATCTTAAGTACCACTTGTATTTCCTATGTGTATGAATCCTTGACTGTGGTTTTATGCACGTAACGACATATCTTTCTAGCTTAAAGGCACTAAAATATGTCTCTACCCTGAAAAAAAATTAACCCACAATTTTCTGCCAAGGAAGGTTCTCTAATACCACTTGTAATATTCCAAATATAAAAAAGTATGCAGAAAATAAATAAATAGCTAGAAATGGAAGATGAACAACAATATAACCATAACAACACCACAATAATACCAAAATAATACCAGAATAATATGAGAAAAATCACTTTGATTACTGAGAGCAATGTTCAC
The DNA here is from genome assembly GCA_010110895.2 of Picea sitchensis. Taxonomy (NCBI): domain Eukaryota; kingdom Viridiplantae; phylum Streptophyta; class Pinopsida; order Pinales; family Pinaceae; genus Picea; species Picea sitchensis. Next base: position 4,680 of record SNQJ01S0194545.1, on the reverse strand, counting down.
TTACCTCTTCGAGGGGGAAAACTCCAACAGAGAAAATCTCTATTGAAATAATATCCAAGACAAAAGTTCTCATACCCTCAATTTGTATTTATCCTAAATATTTCTATCAAATGAACCATCTAGAGGAAGATCCTTCTAGGAGAAAAATCTTCTATTAGGTCTTCTTACATTGGACTTATTCTTCCTTATTTCTAGGCCTTATTAATATTTACCTTTATTACATGGAAATATATTATTCTACCTACGTGAGGGGTTAGGTACGTAAGAATTCCCCTATGGCTTTTACTCCTGATGATAAAGTCTAGTTTTACATGGAATACTAGTTTTTAAATTACAACTTCATCATAAACTGAAGCCTCTCCACTATAGCCCTTATATTGTTCTCCAACGGATTGGGGACAATATTTATCAGCTTGACTTCCCACCCCAACTAGGAATTCATGGTGGTGTGAATGTTAATAGTATGAAACACAATGAACCTCCATTGGTAGAATATAATGTTATCGCCTCTTATCATCTCGAGTTAATCCATGATTTCTATCCTCCCTTGCTACAAGAGACCTTACTTGACAGTCTCCACAATACAACCTATAATCAACAAGATACCTCTTACCATGTTGTGTGCATAGGCCAAACTTGTGCTCATGCTAAATATTTTTTTGAAGTTGACATGCACAAGAATTTTCCTCATTTACTAATGAAATTTGGGACATTTGCAGGCTTAAACAAAGACGAATTTGCAACCCAACAAACATCCATGTGATCCCAAGGAAGTTGCACTCCCTCATCCAACTAGATTATTGGAAGGGTCTCTCTCTGCTTATTAGAGGAAAAAAATAATTGGGCACAAGTCCCAATGAATTAGTTGATGAGATCTAACTAACTAGTTATAGCTTGACCCATTCAAGCCATCATGTAATAATAGCCATATATATAAGCTTTACTCCTATTCTAAATATTTTGATGATCATTTTTCTCTCAGTTTGGTGTTATCATTGTTGTTTCCTATTCTAGTTAATTTCTTGAATATTGCTATAGTAGATCAAAAACCTTAAAATAAAAATCAAAGGTAGGGTTCAAATTGCGATTAGAAATCCAAAAAATCAATTGATGATGATTTTTCTTAAACAATTGAAAGCCAAAAAATGAAATTCATCCAAAATGATGAATGTAGTCAATCTTTTTTTGTCAAAAAAAAACTAAAATCGAAGTGATGCATGCTCAGAAATTCATAAACTATAAGGAGACCACAAGTTTCTCAACTTCAAACTTGTTGTGGGATTTTTGAGATCTTAGCAAGACCTACAATTCTATTATATGCAACCACACAATTCCTATAAGGATTATCTTTTTATTCTTGTTTTAAATGCAATTACAAATTATTAGACATTCAAAAATTCAATTTCAATATCAATGTCCTAAGGGACAATCTCTATGAAGCAAATGTAATCTTTGATTGAACTTAATATTTTAAGAGGTGGATATTGATAACTATCATTATTCAATTCATTTAAAAGACATTTATTTTATATCTTAGAAACATAAATTCTATATCGTATATAGCTTATCATATATATTAACTATGTCATTAGACATTTTTAATTGATCTCTATATAGAATAACCTCTTAAATTTTGAAATATTATTAGCTTATACAAATTTTCATGTGTTTACTTAATTTCATGCTCAAATAATAACAACATAACTAATATCTTCAGGAAACTTAATTTCATGCTCAAATAATAACAACATAACTAATATTTTCAGGAAATAAAATGGATTTCCTATAAACATGGGGTTTGTGCATAGTAAACATCAAAACGAATCAATTATTAGTCCTTACCTCAAGCAAGGCACTATAGAAACCACCTAGAGTTCAACTATCGTTGACCTGATATTAGTTGGTCCCTTTTTATGCATTAATAGGTGTTGTTTGGAGCTCTCACTTCACATTAATTTTTACCAACACATTTTTTCAGACTCTTTATTATTTCAATTTTTTTTAATATCAAATTATTTATTTTATTTTTCCAATTGAAATTTTTTAATTTTTTATAGATTCATAAATCATGACTTGATATAATTATCTTAGATATGTGCCAATTTATTTTCTGTAGTTGTCAAGATTTTAAATTAGTTTAAAAATAAAAAATAAATTAATTTAAAAATAAAAAATAATCTGAGCTTTCTACTTCTACATGTCAATCCAAACATCATACTAGTGGGGGCACACATGCATGCCTTTCTCAACCCAAACATAATATCAATGCACACATGCATGGAACATGCAAGCTGTGAGGGCAAGGCGATGAGATATTTGGCGATGAGATTGTGATTCAATCTTCCTACCTTATTCATTTGCGCCTGCTAGCTCATCCATTTGCGGCTGCTAGCTTGTCCCTGGGAGTATTGAAGTTCATTTGCGGCTGCTAACTCATCCCTGGGAGTATTGAAGTTGTATCTTGGTGGGATAAATTTGAGCGCGATGTGTTCATACCAGATAAATACCAGATACCAGAGTTATGCATAACGATTTGTCCTCTCAGGTATTTCTTCCATGTGCTCCTATTGGCCCTCCTTATCTACCCAGCTAACATGTTTGTTAATTATATTCTTCAATTGCATGTTGCATGTTTCTTCCATGTGCTCCTGCTCGTGCTCCTTCTCTACTTAGCTAACATGTCTTTTATTTATATTCTTCAATTCGGCGTTGCATTTTTCTAGAATTCTAGATTCCCATAATCATTGCATCACTAAAATAGATAGGTTGATCCCTGGTTCTTCACTCGCTCCACAACAAAACACAACTAGTTTGGTTTCTCCTAATGAAACGTTTTTTGTTGGATTTTATAGAGTGGGTAACAATTCTTATGATTTTTCCTTATGGTATAATAGGACACCCGACCGAATAGTTGCCTGGATGGAAAAGAGAGAGAAACTTGTTAATGGAAGAGATTCTCATCTTCATCTCCGGAAAGATGGAAAACTCTTTCTGCGGGATGCAGATGGAAGCCTGAATGGATCGACTGAATGAGAGTCACAACTCAACTTTGTACACAAATCTGCAAGACACACCACACTAAATAGATGATTATTCTTAAAATTAGATGTTTAGAAAAATCAAATGATCCACTCTATCAACCATCAAAAACATCCATGATGATGTAATGTAATGTAGATGGATAACTAGCTAAAAAAATATGGTTATATGCTTAATACTGAAATCATTGTAAACCGATTATTTTGATTCCATACATGGATTAAAAACCCCCATTATACAGACAACATGCAATTTGAACATTTCTACTTCACCATTCTAGTGATTGAAAAATGAAATTTGCATCATTAAAAATAACCTTCAAAACAACCAAAACGTTGGCTTTTTATACTAGGTTGATATAAGTTGTTTTAAATGTGTTTATACTAAGGTGATAAATTCCGTTTTAAATGTGTTTATACTAAGGTGATATAATTAGTTTTAAATGTAACTATGCAAAGAACCAAATAATTTCAGAACAAATTTAAGTTTTTCTTTTGTCAATATGAGTATACAACAAGGTCAAAGTAGATTTCTTACCTCAATTAGACTAGAAGACCCCTCACCTTGACTTTAATTAGATCAGCATACCTCTCAATTCACATCAATATTTGTTTGTGAGATTGTTCCTCCATAATATCTACTCTGCTTGTTGTTCTTATTTCATCTTCATAGGAATGAATTTCCAAATCCATGTCGGTTGTTCTGGTCCGTGAATTCTCAAAACCTTCTGAAATTCAATTTTAAATATATTAAACCCTGGGTTGTGGGGGGCGGAAGCATAATATCCATCCATCCCAGTCAATAATTTTCATTTGTCTTAAGAAAAATCGTTGATTTCCAGCATATAAGGTGATTCCTTCAATTAAAGCAGGTGGCAATAGAAGAAGGGATTTATATGCGGATGGTAAGGTGCACAACAAGAAGAAAAATGAGGCATGGAATGAACCGTCCCTGAAGAAACTAAAAGGTATAATTTCTGAGACCGAACTGGGTAAGGTTCTGTCAGCATTAAATCTTGTAGTACTTTCATGGTAAGGGGTGTACATCTTTTGTCCTTCATCAAGATGGATGGGCTGGTATCAAGACCTTCCTGTAATAGTCACCCCCTCTACCGAAACTATGAATTCAAGAAGGCTTGAATGCCTTCGTTTACCGAAACTAGAAGGAAATTTGAAATTCAACTTGTTGCCATGGTGGGGTGTTGCCTATTTAACCTAGGGCTATGGAGGCACCTCTCTCCTTCCCTCAAGTACTACAAGATAACCCATTCTTTTTATGAGTTTAAAGCTTGCTTGAATGAGACTCACCCTGACTGACTGACTTCAGTGGCCTGCATTAAAATCCGAGCGTGAATTCATATCCTTGCACTTCTGACAGGATGTAACTTTGATGGGAATTATACACAGAAGCAACACAGAGCTGGACATGTAATGACTGATTTGAAAATAACATCTAAAAATTCTACCAAATCCTACCAATGTACAAAAATTTCTACCAAATTCATAAAAGAAGAATTACGCAAGTAAAATTAAAATTTATCAATGAGTAATGCATAAATTTGAATTGAGTACCTTAACACTGATGCTAATTTCCATTGTCAGCTTCCTTCCTACTGCTACCTGCTACACAGTCCAGTCCTGT
>SNQJ01S0194544.1:0-17713 GCA_010110895.2 Picea sitchensis | reverse complement strand
TCTGATTCAAAGTGTTATTTCTGTTGCTATTTCGTGAATCATTTCTGTGTATTGTGAAGATTATGCTGGATATTTTACTGTTATTCTGTTATTTCTAGCATTTTGTTTATGTTCTGCATATTTTATATATCTGGTATCTTGCAGAATTAAGGTGTTGAGGACGGATAATGGTCGAGAGTTCTGTGGAAATAAATTTGAATAATTATGTAAGAAGTGTGGTATAGCAAGGCAGAAGACTACTCCATATACACCTTAGTGAAATGGAGTTGTAAAAAGGATGAACATGATGTAGATGGAAAAATCAAGGTGCATGCTCAATGGTGTCAGGTTAGGACAATAATTATGGGAAAAGTCAATGAGTATTGCATGTTACCTAGTCAATCGATCACCCTCATCATCACTGCATGAAAAGACTCCACACGAGGTATGGACTAGTAAGAAACCTTCTCTCACACATCTCAGGATATTTGGTTGTGATGCCTATGTTCATGTTTCAAAGGAAAACAGGAGAAAGCTAGATAAAAAGGTTGAAAAGTGTATCTTTATTGGGTATAAAGATGGTCTAAAAGGTTATAATCTTTGGAACCCATAAACTAAAAAGGTAGTGTATAGCCAATATGTGGTATTTAGATAAATCAATGATGTTGTCAAATAAGAAGTCCTACCAAAGAAGGAAGAACCAGAGAAAACAGAGTTTGAATTGAAGGATAATCAGACTCTATAGAAGAATGGGAATCAAAAGAAGAAGATCCTCATACTCGATTATTGAGGAGATCAGTTCGAGAAAGAATGCAACCAGAAAGGTATAATCCACCTGATTTTCATTCAAATTGTTCTTTGTCTATTAGGGAGGTGGTAGATACGGAGGATGGAAAACTCTAGAAAAAGTCCATGGTTGAAGAAATTGTAGTGAATGGGTGTTTAAGAAGAAGTTGAATGCAGAAGACAAAGTGGAGAGACACAAAGCTCAGTTAGTAGAAAAAAGTTATTCCCGGGTAGAGGGAATTGACTTTGGTGAAATTATTTCTCCTGCTTCCAAATTAAGTTCTATTAGATTTATTCTATCTATTGTTTCTACATTTGATTTTAAAGTAGAACAAATGAATGTGAAGACAACATTCATACATGGGTATCTGAAATAAGAAATCTACACGAAGTAACTAAAAGGATTTGTTGTGAAGGGAAAGAAAGAGTTGGTATGAAAAATAAAAAAAAATCATGTATGGTTTAAAGCAATCACCAAGGACGTGGTATCAAAAATTTGATACTTATATGTTGGGACTTGGCTTCACAAGGAGCAAATCAGATCATTGTGTCTATTTCAAATTAATCAATGATAATCTTGTTTATTTGGTCTTGTATGTGGATTATATGTTGTTGATTGGAAATGACAAGGAGATTATCCAGGATGTAAAAACTCAGTTGTCCTCTAAATTAGACATGAAGGATCTTGGTGTTGCAAATTTCATTTTGGAAGTGGAAATTGAAAGAGATCGAGAAAACAAGAAACTTTGGTTAAATCAGAGGAAAATGTCAAGACAATATTGTAGAGATTTAATATGCACGAATGTAGACTAGTCAGGGTTCCTATTCCTGTAAGGCTAAAGTTATATGTGGATCTGTGTCCCAAGACATAGGGAGGAATAGGGCATGTCTTGTGTTTTGTATGATAGTGAGTTGGAGTTTTAGTGTATGCAATGGTATGTACTAGACTGTATATTCCACATGCAGTGGGAGTTTTGAGCAGGTTTATGTCAAAACCAGAGAAGGAGCATTGGACAATAGTAAAGAKGGTTTTCATGTATTTGCATGGCACTACTAGTTATGGATTGTGCTACGAAGGAAAACCGGGATTGGACAAAGTGTTGGAAATACATGTCTTTGTTGATGCATATTGGGATGGAGATCTAGATCACAGGAGATCTASAAGTGGGTATGTTTTTAACCTATTTGGAGGAGAAATCGGTTAGATGAGAAAAAGGCAGTTTGTAGTGGCACTTTCAACTATAGAATTTGAATACATGGCATCCACTCATGAAAGCAAGGAAGTAGTATGGTTACAGATATTGTCTTGAGGTATTGGGTTGGTACAACAAGCTGTAAGGATAGTTTGTGATAATCATAGTGCAATCTTCCTGGCGAAGAACCCATCTTATCATTCAAAGACAAAGCATATTGATGTTCAATATCACTTTGTGAGAGACATGGTTGAAGAAAAGAAGGTGGACACTTTGAAGAATGTTGCAGATTCATTAACAAAATTTGTGAGCACTGAGAAGTTTTGTTGGTGTAGAGGATCTATGAGCATTGTTTCCCTGGATTGTTGATTATGTAACCCTGTAACCCCCTATATGCAAAGAAAACAACAAGTGGGAGAATGTTGAGTATGTTTTTTTGCATCGGTTTTTAGTGGTTTTTCGGCACATGGTTTTCACCAATGGTTTTATAATTCCAGTTAAGGAAATAGGGTTGTTGACTAATCCAGATCAATGGATTAGGGGTTTTGGATGTCACTGGATCCTATATATGTATTATAGTGTAAATAATGAAGATATGATGAATAGAAGATTAGAGGTGTGGCTCTAAACAGGTTGTTGTTTTCTAGGTTTGGGTTTCCGAGTTAAATTCTATGTGTAATATGTGTGTGTGTGTGTGTGTGTGTGTGTGTGTGTGTGTGTGTGTGTGTGTGTCATTGTATCTTTTCTATTTTTATTAAGAATCTATCTGCAGTAAATAATTGTACAAGGTTAAAATCTACATATTTTTACACCTCATATTGAATGAGTTTCTACTTTGGGATTTGAATCACATTGATGGAGATTTATTGTTGGTTCCTTGGAGGTATTTAGCTTGGAATAATTTCACTGCTCCTTGACTGGATGATTGTGTTTTTTACTTGGTTCTCTTATCACATGTGCATGTCTTGTTGATCACCCCTTGGTTACACTAATAATGTATGGTTGTGGATCATACTATCTTGTTATGATGTGGTTTGGTATATATGCTTATATTGGATATGGATGATGGTTCTATCCCCTTAAGTGGTTAGATGATGGAGTTAGGAGGTAGATGTTCCATGGTGTTGTTGATGTTTCCCAGTAACTTGGTGTGTTGATGTTTCCTAGTAACTTGGTGTGTGATGTATGATATTGGTGTCACTAGGAAGGGGTGTTCTACATGGCCCTCGTGTGTTGGATGTGTGATGGGAACACACTTGATGATTGGATGGGTTAGCACTCTGTTATGCCCCTTCTCTTATGATGTTGTTATGGTGGAATGATTCATGTTGCCTTTGTGGAATTTTCATAGGTGATATAACTTAATGATGTAACATTTGTCGGATATCACCTAGGGGGGGATGTGTTTAATGATGTCAGTACCCTCATTGATGTGGTATTTCCTAAGTTTGAGCTAGAGGGGGGGGTGGGGGGTACTACATATGATTTGATGGTGATCTAACCTTTTTCCTAAGGCTTAATGATGAGTTTTTATGTAATAATCCCTTGGTGGTCGTGCACCTTAGGTTGGCCTTTGTGGTTTTTTGTTATCATGGTGGAGTTTTTCTAGGGAGGACACATTTTACTTACATTGTCCAACACTTTATTAGAGTGCACCCCTCATTGGCACACATGTGCATGGTGATTTAATCTATTGGTGACTAATTCAAGAGGGACTATGGTTATAGTTCTTTGTGCACACAAGTTGAGGTTTATTTAACTATTCTATGATTAAATTAATTTAATTTCTTCATATTGAAGTTAATATTCTCGCACATTACATGCATTTACTTGGTCATCTTACTATATTTGGGCATATCCTTGGAGGGAGAACTTGTGGAGACACTTCTTGTTATTCTTGGACGTGTAGATTTATTTATTTCATGGAGTTTTTGCATGGTCAAAACCCTAATTCGCCCTTGTATCCTTGGATTTGTTTTATTGGAGGTTGTTCGCTTACTATTTTGGGGTTTGACTACTTCATCTTGCACATTCATCCATGGATTCAGTTGCCTTGGGATTTTCACATGCAGATAGATTGCATGCATCTTGTGGACTACTTTCTATTTTTGGAGGTTGGTTATGGAGAATTCTCATAGGAGGAATATTTTATTGTTATATCTTTCATGCACCTTGGAGGGCACACTTTGTGACTTCTTCTATGTGGACCCTTGAGCACCTCCTCCTAGATTGAAAAATATTTTATTATATTTTGTATGCATCTATTCTTGGAGGGTGAATTCTATGTGGACCCATTTAGCATTTGACTTGATATAATACATATTTCCAGATGGTGTGTCCTCTCTTGAGGAGGCTAGTGTCCATATGTATTGATATTGTGAACCATGGATCTAACTACTCCAATGTTTTTTGTTGATTTGTCATGGACTTAGTTAGAAAGATAATATATTTTGTTGTATGAGATATTTAACTCACTCTATATAAAGAGGAGTTTCTCCCCATTTTATTTGGAATTGGTAACTGGAGAATTTGGTATTAGAAATGAAGAAGTGAATAAATCAAGGATAATGTAGGATCTTAAAGATGGTGTTGGACTCCCTTATGTATCAAATTTGAAGATTCATGGAAGATTGAGGTATTGATCCACTTTGTTGTATGGTTTATTTATGCTCTTAAATTGATGTTCATGTTGTTGTAAATGATTCTTGTTGTCATTATTTTATAAAGGCATAGTAATAAATTCATTCATCTAGGAGTAAAGCAATGTGAGGTGGTTCTCCCTCTTTCTTTATTTGATATTTTATTTATGCACTTGTTCTCCTTTCTTCTATCAATTAAGTTGTATATTTGGAAACACATTTGAGCACTAAAACAACAACTTTATAATTTGATTAATTAGTGGCAATCTTAGCCCTCCAAGGCTAGTTTTTCTACAACACATTTCCAGCTAATACTTAAGGTCAATTTTATCAAATTAGGCCCTTTTAACCTTGAGTACACACCCAAGTGATTGATGTATCAAATAAGTTCTTTCATCCAAGAGGTTGAATGTGGTAAACTAGCCTTCTCAACCGTATAGCCTACTTTAAAGTAGTTGATTGTTACACATTAATTATTTTATTCATTCAATGTTTCATGACTCCATTAGCCCTTAGATTGATAGGTAGTAGTCTTACATCATTACAGTTCCTTTTTACCCCTTGTCTCACTTTCCTTTCATTTCCATTTCCATTTTATTTCATATACGACAACTACCATCCATTTTTTTAAGGCTTACTCTTCCTACATCACCTAAGAACCCCACTCCATAGCCTTACCAATATTATTTAAGTATGCCCCCTTGAGTTGGAGAAGAGCCGACTAGAAGAGAGAGGGATAGTTGTTGAGGTGATAGTGGGTAGTCTTCTTGAGTTGCACAAGCTATCCCCCTGATGCTTGGGACTTTACATCATGTGGGTGGTGCTAGATTTGTTTGTAACACTCCCCACACCTTGAGGATGATATATGAATTAATTACTCCTCAAACCTTATCGGAGAAGGACTTCGTGAAAAAAATCGCTAGTGGGCACTATAATCTAGTGAAGGTGATTCAGAGTCAATGGAATGGTGAGAAAAAATTCCACAAATTCCCTTAAAACATTTATCCCACAACACTTCTTAAAGAACCAATCAAGGAAGTGATCATTATGGTCAGTGCATTGTATGGGGAAAATAACTACTCTCAACTACATGCACATTGGGTTCCTCACATACCTTATGTCGTGACCAAAGGGGCCATGTTTAATTGGGTATAAATTGTTTCATGTAACATTAATGCTACCATCAAGAAGTGCTTGGAGGCCCTCGAGGATTAATATCCACAATTTCACATTGTTTCCTTCTTCTTGGATGCAGTTTGTGCCAAAACTCAATTTACATAGCTTTGAGAGATGTGGTACCCATCACTCCCACCACTCCCAATACATTATTAGAAGTTATGGAAGTGAATGTACTCAAGAGTATTATGAACGGTCGTGAAAAGTATTCCTATCTTGTCTCTACAAACTTGTGTTCCACAACCCTTGCCTAAGATTTTCAAATGAAGCTTTACTGCTCAAGCATTATTTGGGATCCCTTGGACAACTCCTACCAAATAAGTAGGAGATGAACAGTATTATCAGAGATGATGGCGAAAAGGAATATATCAATGTCACCTAGCTCAAATCACCAAGGTCATTGAAACCCAAGATGGCCTTCTACATAAAGCACTTCTTGGAGATAAGAGATAGTTCTCGTTAGCTTCGAATAGGGGTTGAACATCAAAATTTGCATGAGATGAAGGATTTACCATCTTTTTCATATGTAGGTGTTTGAGATAGAGAAATACTTTATTTTCCAATTCCTTGACTATTATGAGATTAAGGACGGTTCTACTATGTCTTCAAGGAGTCTTAGAACTCTCTCTCCATCTTCTTCTACTACCCAAATCAACAATGCTTAGCCTTTTTTATGAGAGAGGCTTTGGCTCTTTGATATTCCACACCGAGGCATCCCCCACTAGCCAGACACTATTAAAATGATCACTTCATTTTTCATGTTGATCCTATACGATAGAAGCAACAACGCCTAGGTAGACAATAACACCATAATAGTAGGGTCCAAATCTGGGAGACCCTAAGGGACCTTCTTCCTCGTTCAAAGTTATCAATTTAGATCCTAAGGCAAGGGTTGTATTTTTAGTAGGAATTCATATGTTTCCAAACAACATCAATAATCCTTTGAGACAACAAGACATTCAATAGACCAATTCTTCATCCATCTCCTCTGGGCAATCTTCCATCAAGAGTTTCTTTTATTCGGCTTTGAATGCGAGGAGAGATACATACATAGAAGTGGTTGACCCACAAAGCAGGGTTCCTTCCTCTTCTTCTAGTGACAAGCCCAAGTGGCACGGATCTCCTAGTACCCTCCTATGAGGCTTCCCTCTGGAGAGTTTTTGAGACTGGACCCTTAACGATGATTGTATCTACCCATATTTTTCTAGTATTACTTTTGTTCCTAGTTGATAGAGTTTAGATATTAGATTATATCTGCTTTTGGCATTTATTGGAGTGGCCCTTGCACTACCACAATGTATTGATACCTTTGTACTTACCAGTTCCATGGACCTATTTTTGGTCATTTCTTGTACATTAATAAATAATCGTATCTATCTTATCTTATCTCTGTGAGCAATAAAATCCATAATGATCAGCACCTAGAATGAAATGGAAATTATTTGCAATTATATGGATGCACCTTAGCTCCACATATTCTCCCAAAACACATCCTAGTTAGGTTAGTGCTCATGAAAACCGCATACCAAACGACCAAGTTCATGGCTAGCATGATGTTGAAGGAACACAAAAAGGGCATGTTCCCTTCTTATCCATTTCTCATTGGTGCCTTCACACTTGTTGATTTTGCTACAACACAAGAAAAGAAAATGAGCTTCTTCAAGTTGAAGATGGTCAAATTTAAGGTTCACGGCTCTTGTGGCAAGGTTGGTGATCACTTCAAACAACAATTAATAACTTGGTTGAACTACCATCGAGAATTCCTAGAGGAAGAAGGATGAAGGCATGCTAAGAATTATCACTCAATTGATGCAAGACGTAAGATGCAACAAATGGAGAAAGGATCACGCAAAATTATTTAAAGTCGGTCTCAGGCCCTATACAAGTGCCATATATTGATGAAATCGGCCTTGGATAGTGATTCTCGAAGTAAAAAAAACACAAAACACCCAGGTTGATAGTATGGGAGTTGTCACAGGTCAGAGTAGCTAGGAAAAGATCGATACTAGTCTAGAAGGCCATCCCCAAATGATCATAATATAGATAGGTACTATGGATATTAATGAACCCAAAACCAACATTGGACAGGAGGTAGAGACTGAGATGAGAGTCACTAGAGGAAAACCACATCCCCATGACATTTGCATCATGGTTGGATAAATTATTCAAGAGTATGCTAAGAGCTATGAGGATAATGACCCTTCTATCATTTTGGAAACCTTTGAATATGAGACAAAGTGGAAGGCCATTAAGAAGAAAACTCGTAAGCGTGAGAAAATGGATGATAATCAAATAATGATTGCAGCCACAGAAACCACATTAAATACCAATGTTCTAGAATGAGAAAGGTCATTTGCCTCTCAGCAACCTCGTGGAATTAATGTGACAATACACAAAGGAGAAGAAAAAGGTTTCGCAAATTACAAATATTTCTCACCAGGCACTGGCCACTTTTGTGGAAGAACCAAACACAACTAGGGAGTTCTTGATTCATTATGTACAACAAATTGGTCCTATCTATGACCATATAAGAGACAAGTTTAGCTTTAAAGTCAACCAATGCTAATGTGATATTTAGTAATGTTTTGAATTACAATCAACATATGAAAAGGTTATGGGATATGTGGACAATGAACAAGAAAGATGAAGAGTCGTATTTTGTAACTCCTTGATCCCTCCCTATTTAAAACTATCTTGAAAATTTTGTAGATGTCTTCTTTTTTCCATTATAAGTTTTATTCATGTGTTAATAAAGAGGCCTTGATTGACCAATTTTTTTATACTCCTGCAATTTTGGGCTTGGTTATGAACTATTCATGCCTCTCCTAACTCTCTTGGTGCTTGTGGGTTTGAACTTTGTATCATGTAAACTATTCTTTTGTTGATTGGTTTATTGCTCACTTATTTTTAACCTAGTATTTTCTAGACTATTCTTGAGTGCTTATTGGCTTTAGTTATTTACATGCATTTAGTAGTAGACTATTCTCGGTTATGCTATGTGATTAACCAGTTTCGTTTCAAATTGTTGTTTTTATGAAAAAGAATTGTTCTCGCAGTCAATCCTTTTTGGGCCATGAGAGGATAAAGAGGGGGTTTAATGCATGTTTGTTTCTAATGGCAGTGGTGGACTTTCCCCCCAAACGCCAGTTGTATTATCAATGTTAGTTACCATTCCTCGCTAGGATTAGATAAATGCATTTCATACTGCACTATTGTGTTTCATATGATGAGACATTACCAAAGGAGTCATCATTTACAATGAAGAAAGCTCTAATTGGCCCCCTTCACCGGGTGAAATTGAGGTTGACCGCAAAAAGTTTTCCCATATCAACAACACCATAGTTACTTTATGAACTTTGTAGTCACAAATAATAGTAATTTAAAACTCAAAAGTACAAGTTGCAAGCATTGCAAGTGTCATGCCACTTCACCATTTGCAGTAAAATTGATAGTAACCCCATTGCATTAGAAAATAACAAACATGGAGCATGATCATCCATACAAGTAGATATCTATAGTAAGGACCATCTAAAGCACCAACAAAAATTGTACGCGAGGACATTTAAATTTCCTAATATTACCAAGAATGCAATTCAAATGTTTAAGCACCAACAAAAATTGTACGCGAGGACATTTAAATTTCCTAATATTACCAAGAATGCAATTCAAATGTTTAAAACAATATACAAATTATAGAATAAGCTCACACATACACAAAAGGAGAATATGTAGCTACCATAAAAGAGAGTTTGTACAAGGAATAAAATAATCTTTGGATGCATTAAGAAACGAGGAGGTCCCTTTTTTTTCCAAAGAAATTTCCTCAGGGAAAACCTTCGAGTACTTCTACTAATTTTTAAGGATGGTCAAAGTACAAGGTCGGTCAACAAGAGGGATTGAAGCCATGTCCCTTGTGGGAATTGAACCTGGGTGGGGAGGATCATAATCATTTCCCCCCAACAACCCGAGCTAAACCAAATTGACAAATGAGGAGGATCTTCATGCAAATGATTTTACACCAAATATCATAAAGTTTTGTTTTTAAGAAAGCATTACTAACTTGTAAATAAAGTGCAGGGTCACCAAGTTCTAAATGACATTTTTAGCAAATCACATGAAAAAAAATGAGAAACTCTTCTTCCTACCACAATTAGATAAACAAAAACAAAGGGCCACAAGGTCTTTTCTACAATATTGTAACAATCTGGAATCACAATTACAATGGGAATAGCGGAGTCAACATAAGTGGCAATTATTCCAAACTAAAGCACAACTCCATGATTCTCCCAAAACAACAGGTAAAGTTTTCACAATCACAAAAGAGTACGAGAATGTTGTTGAAAAGACCAAGAATTCAACAAATACACATGGAACAAATTTGTCCTAAACAATATCGAGTATTGTTGTTTGCAAGACTTGTAGCAAAAGATTTTGAATCTAAACATTGAAATTGATGGGCTATTATTTAAAGCTAAGTACATGCACACCAAGGATTATGTTCCTCCCTCAGTCATAAAAACTTGAACAATCTCCAAGAAATTAGTTTGAGAGTTGAGCGAGTAAAACTAATCCTTTGTGTATTAGTCTTCCTTTGTGTATAAAGACTAATGGAGCTTAAAAAATATAAGGTTTTCACTTGCAAAACAGAAAATCTTTTGTATGTGCAATGTCTAGTGTACTTAATGGCACCTTATTTTGTATTTTGATGCCATATGTGCCATGAATGCATGAATACTTTCAAATGTGGGATTCTTCCTAAGAGAGATAAGATTACATGAGCTGCATCAGGTCCTATAGATTATAACTTATCTTCCAGCTTCCAACTACCTTCCTCCTTCACTCATATTCGATAATATCCCAACTTTAGATCCTCCTTCACTCATATTGATGGTAGCCCAACTTTATATCCAATCGGGTTTAATAGCATTCCCCAAACAACTAATTTACCTATTCTTCATTATTAATTTGTTTAGCAAGTTGTTCGCAGAGAAAATGCAATAAGTTTTGCTTTTCTTTGACACTTGCACCACTACTACCTAATAGAAGAGTATAAATGTGTACCAAAATGCCATCACAGGAATATTCCACTATAGTCATAGGGACACGCCACTATAGTAATATAGCTTGCAATTGTGGACATCACATACCAATTTACCTAGTCTTCATTATTAATTTGTTTAGCAAGTTGTTCGCAGAGAAAATGCAATAAGTTTTGCTTTTCTTGGACACTTTCACCACTACTACCTAATAGAAGAGTATAAATGTGTACCAAAATGCCATCACAGGAATATTCCACTATAGTCATAGGGACACGCCACTATAGTAAGATAGCTTGCAATTGCGAACATCACATACCAATTTACCTAGTCTTCATTATTAATTTGTTTAGCAAGTTGTTCGCGGAGAAAATGGAATAAGTTTTTCTTTTCTTGGACACTTTCACTACTACTACCAAATAGAAGAGTATAAATGTGTACCAAAATTCCATCACAGGAATATTCCACTATAGTCATAGGGACACGCCACTATAGTAAGATAGCTTGCAATTGCAGACATCACATAGATAAACATTGCAAGATAGAGAGGGCTCAAAAGACACAACACTAAAACCATGATACGACATCAAGGGAGGATGATATTACATCAACTCAAGGACTTACACCCCATAGAGAGAGAATTTCAATTAGTCGTGGTTCTTTTCATTCATCACTTGTGTTTTCTTCATACTTGCATGTTGAAGTATGGAACTCTAGTATATCAAGGTTAAAATCTTAGGGTAAGAAACCCCATGTAATTTCCAAGCTATCATCCATCATCATTTATACTAAGACATTTCAACAAAGGAAATTGCAAAATCTTGGAGCAAAAGAACAAGTGTAATTACAAGTTATCATCCATCATCATTTATACTAAGACCTTTCAACAAAGACACGCAGGAGTGTACACTATATATACCAAGGTTGCTAGAGTGTGGAGCGGAGCAGGAGAGACATTTCCCAAAACACACAGGGAGAAGAGCATCATGGAAATGTTATATATATATATATATATATAAACATGCAAAATGCCAAAATAGTTGCATAATATATGAAAACATGCATATTTGTGCTACTTGTACATGAATACTACATTATTATATATATATAATGTATTTACATTTAAATAAAAACATGCAAAATGCCAAATTAGTTGCATAATATATGAGAACATGCATATTTGGGCTACTTGTACATGAATACTACATATTATGAAGTTAGAAATGTCATCCATGGTACATCACTGATTATATTGAAACTTTGAAAGAAAACGTTATGAATAAACGAGCAAGAACATTTAAATGGATAACATAAATGAGAAGCAATGTTCCATCATCGCTTATATTGGAATCCTCATCATTAGTATCATCCACCATCCTTTGCCTCTTGTCTAGCCTTTGCCTCTACTTCGATCCTCTAGGGACATTATTCAACATCACCCAATTTTGATAAAACTACCTAATCCAAGCCTTAAAATATGGTAGAAAAAGCTTAACATGCCTAATCAATGATTTTGGTTTGAGTGAAGGGTGCATTTTTGCTAAGGCTATGGCAAAGGAGTTCAAAAATCAACACCACCAACATTGGGATACATAAAGGGCTCGGTTCTCTTGATTAAATGTCAATCACATACCTTCATACGTGATAGAATCCAATGAAAATGTTGCAATCCCATCAACCCTGAAATCCTGAAAACTGTAAGTCTGTTGAATTTTGAATGGGATATGAAATTCTACTTTCTCCATATGAAGTCTGAGGAGGTTGGAACCACTCGCAAACATCTTGAAACAATTAATGGTAATGTTAAAAATTTAGGTAAAATGATATGTTATCCCCTAGCCTAGGGATAACTAAGGAGATCATATCTCGAGGCCCACAAGTCCTAGACATGGAGTATTGAGAGCCAGACGACTTGAGCATGGCCCTGGAGGGCCCCTCTTTTCATCAATGCAATCCACTTATCACTAGAAGTGGTATCCATCCCACCAACCTGGTCCTGAAGTAGCAGTGAGTCTTTCTCCATGAGGTAATGAGACTGGTATCATGGTGTGTATCACTCTGATTTTTGAAGCACTTAAATATGCTCTATTAAATCCTTCTTCATGTCATGATGTTTGCTTGGAAAGTATGCTCTTTGCCTCATTCATACCTGGAAGGGTGACAGGGTGCCCTAGTAAGTTGATTTCCCTTTAGGATGGGTTGTTAATGGGTGGATCTGTGAAAAGTCATCGTATGTTCCCTCCATACTTCTCAGTTTCCATATTTATTCCTTTCATCGCCCCTATCCTTGTTTTGGAATTGGGATTGGATACACTAGGAAGGGTTTTACCTTACCTCGTGGGAAGAAAGGGATAAATACACAGAGGGTAAAAGTAGTTGGAAAGAGTTAAAATCCAATGTTGAAACCTTCGAGATGATTTGCCCAGGGATCCACGAGAAAGCAGTGAAAAGCTTCTCAGTAAGAAAAGGGGACCCATCAGATAACATAAACAATCAAGGTATTAGTTGATGGATAGGAGGTCTCATCACGAGTCGGCCTATTATGACCATGGGCATGTAGAGGTATGACACTACCACCTATCTGGTCACCAAGCCAGGGTAGTGGCTCTTGGTGTCATAGCCAAGAGAAAGGGGGTCTCATCACGAGTCAGCCTTCTCATTTCCGTGAAATGTTTGTGGATGATGTTGTTACCTATGGTCATCAAGATAGGACAGTGTCCCTCCATTGTTTCCTTGAAGCACAAGAGAAAAAGATCAAAATAAATAAAGCTAAGAGTAAAGGGCAATGAATGGGCTAGGAAACAATTGCCTTTATGACAAGGTGCAGCTTACCCTCTACAAAGGCACCCATAGGTAAGACTTTACATTTCCCTGTTATTACATGCACCCCATGCCCAAATATTTACCCCATTCCACCTCATACACTTGCATGACTTGTACTAGATCCCACCTGGGAAACATCCCAAAATTAAAAGAGGTTAGCCCAATAGGACAACTTGATACCTTCTCCAAACCTAACTTCTCAAATTGCATAACGTCTTTGAGCATTTTTCTGGGTTAAGGGGGGTTTGATGCACATGTTTCGGTAATTTAATTATTGGATGTGATTTACATGCTATGATCCCTGTGACTTATGAACCCCTGGAGGGCATACTTGTTGTTGTTGCAGGACCTTGCCCGGTGGACAAGTACACATGAGGGAATGATTAGCTCAGACCTTCATGGGGGATTAAAGCCCACAAATGGATGTTGAAACCCTAGCTAGGGGTAAAAAGAGATTGAATACTTGCACCAGGAGAAAGAAGGACGTTGTCTTTGGAGGCACCTTGGAAGACCTAAACCTGGGGGACCTTGCTCTTCCCACATGGATGTTAGCCCTCTTCCACTTGAAACTCTACTAATTTACTAACCTAGTATAGATTACTAACCACTAAGTTTGTTGTTGCTAATATCATTGTTATAGCCTCTTCTTATCAACCTTATCAAGCCTACTAACTAAGTAAACTAACTCATAAATTGCACAAGCCAAAGCACTATCA
Organism: Picea sitchensis; assembly: GCA_010110895.2. Lineage (NCBI taxonomy): Eukaryota > Viridiplantae > Streptophyta > Pinopsida > Pinales > Pinaceae > Picea > Picea sitchensis. The sequence continues at coordinate 3,365 of SNQJ01S0194544.1, read as the reverse complement.
CTTTGAGGCTTTAAACTATCCTTGCTACTATTCTAAAGGTGCATTTCTGAAGTTGTTATAAATCACTTTGTTGTTGTTGTAATTTTTTCTATAGCCACATTTTGCAGCCCTTATCAGCCCATGCTAACAAAAAAACTGCCCAGAAACTTGTGCTAGGAAAATTGCTATCATTGAGTGCTAAAAGTGTGTGTTATTGCCTTAGAAAAGTACCTTTCTCTAAAGTGGTTTATTGTTGTCATAACTATTAAATTGTTTTTGTTATAAACACTTTGACAGCCCCCTTTTTAAGTCATTTGTTGACTTGTATTAATCTTGACAATTGTGAGTGACAAAGAATTATCAAGTTTGCAATACCCTTGTATCTTTTCCTTGTCATTATAACTTGCAATTTTCAAGATACATTGTTGATACTATAATCTCATCTTTATTGTATAGTAACTTGTTCTGGAAGCACATAATTTATTTAAGAAGTCATTGATTATAATTGTTGCTACTAATGTTTGATGTTTCATTGGTAAAGGGAAGGTACAAACCCACTTTCACTTTCACTTTCTCTTGTCCCTTTAAACTTTACCCAAGTGACTTCTTCTGTTGAGTGACCTAGAGAGAGGGGTGGGTTTTCACTGTATCTTTCTTCCCTTCATCAACCAACTAGGTCTCGAGGCATCTCTCTTGGAGGGAGGTTTTCCTCCTCCTAAAGAGAAAGAGGTATCCTATTGGGGTGATAGTGATAGGGTTACCTCTGTGTTACATCAATCTAATCCTACTTGCCTTTAGGATTTGGGAAAGTATAGATTGTGTGATAACATTTTTGGCATCGTTGTCGGGGAACATCAAGTCAATCTTTCCTCGAACGACATTTTTCGGTAAGCCTTTATCCAAAGTCTTCATTTCACAAAGATTACCTGGTGAATCCACTAAGGGTGATCCCCTCATCCCTTTGATAATATCAAGGAGCTTGTTTGGTGACTCCACTGATGACAACCTGTAGCGAACATCAGTAAACACCTTATTATCCTGTAGTTCGTAGTGTCCCCATGGCCCTTCCTAAATGGGCCCCCGAAGAACTCTTCGACCCTTTGGACCTGGCCAATATCAAAGGGGGATTACATGATCTCCCTAAAGATGACAATTCGTGGATACCCAAGTTTTCCAGAGAGGTTGGGCTTCTGGAAACACCCATTGGACCAAATTTTGTGAAAGCTATGACTTCCATCAATCTCGGAAAGAACATCCTGACACATTCATGAAACTTTTCCTTGCCTCACTTACTGGAAATGCTAGAAAATGGAGCACTAACCTCCCAAGCAAAATCCTCACAACCTATGAAGATTTAAAACAGGTTTTCCTGCAAATATGGGGTGTGATGGAAGATATGGCCTCCCTTTATTTGCAATATCTCAAAATTTGCAAACAAAACGATGAAACTGTTAGGGAATTTAATGATAGGTTTAATGCCTTACTTGGTCGAATTGATTCTGATTTTCAACCAGAGAGCACTATTCTTGGACAATAACTCAATTCTTTCGAAGGAAACTTCCAATCCCTCCTCAGGAACCGATTCCCAACAAACCTCAAGGAGGCAAAAGATGGTGCTTGCCAGAATGAAGAAAATATCAAATGGTGTGATCCCATTTCCCAGGTCAACCTTCTTCAGGACCAAGATGATATCTTATGGTTCAATGAGGAAAACATGGAAGAAGAAGAACATGATTTCCCAGAGATACTAGAGGTAAACGATGAGATTAAGTTGGATATTCCCCCTAAGGGAACTGGTACTTGGAAGAAGGGGTTTCTAAACATGAAATATGCCTTGACTTTTTTTAAACAACATGAACCCCATGAGGATCTAGGTGCCCCTGAAAAAATATTTGAAGATTGGAAGGGTGAGAATGAAGACATTGAATGTTCACTTTCACAAATCATTGAGGAAGATGATTTGGAAGAAGACTCCTAGGTCATTTTTCATGTTGGAAGCTTTGGGACGAGATATGGAGAACCCACACCTATTTATGTTACCCTCCAAATAAATGATTTTGTTCTCCATAATTGCGTTTTTTATCCATATGCTTCAACAAACATCATGACTCAAAGGGTCATGCACCAGCTAGGACTTAGTATATCACGATCCTATAATGATACATGAGATGGATTTACACGTGGTCTTATCAAATACTTGGTTGTTACCTTCCATACTTTCCTTGATGTCTCTTTCAAGATTGATGTAATAGTAATAGACACATTAAGTAGTTGGGGAATCTTGCTCTGCAAAGATCTGGTAGAAAAACTAGGCGGAAGCTTCCAAGACCAAGGATCTAAAGCCATTATTCCCCATTCTGAGGGAGGATTTGTCACCCTTCATAAGGAACCTATCACTGAATGTCTCATTGAAGCCTCTGAAGAACCCACTGATCAACTTCTATGTGTAAACAATGGAGTAGAAAGTTGGTTTGTTCAAGGAGGAGATTCCAAAGATGAACCTTACAAAACACATAACGGAATATGGAAGTTAGAATTTGATGGTGCTCGCTCTAGTTTTGGCTCGAGGGCAGGCATTATCCTAACTGCCCCTTCTAAAGAAACCTTCTACTACTCCTATAGGCTTGAATATCATTGCACGAACAATGTTTCTGAGTACGAGGCTTTAATCATAGGTCTTAATTTGGCCATTGATAGGGGAATAGGGAACTTAAGGGTCATTGGTGATTCAGACCTAGCAGTTTCATAAGTACTACTAAACTTTGCCATGAAGAATGAGAGACTCAAAAGGTACCGATACTTTGCAAGGTGTGTTGCAAAATGTTTTGAAGTGGTGTCAATTGAAGAAGTCCCCAGAGAGGAAAATTACGTAGCATATGCCCTCGATTTCTCAGCATCCACCTTGCAACCTTGCGAAGGCCCCATCCAAAAGAATCATAACAAGATTTGGAGCACCTGCCTGTTATCGCTCAGTTTGTAGTTTAGGCCAAGCAGCTGAAAGGTAAGGATCAAACTGGCGTAACAGGAGCTTCTCCACCCATTGTCACCTCGATGGGGGGCTCTTTCTATTTAGGGTGGCTAAACCCAAGGGAGACGTCCCTGGAAATCTGGGTTTTTGAAAGGTAAAGGTTTAAAGGATCAAGGCAAGTTTTCCCTTTCACAAATTACCGCCAAGAAGATAGTCAAAATGAAGATACACCACAGAGGAGGCACATGTTTGCGAGACAAAGCAACAATAACACTGATACATGCAACAGTGGTTAATACTTCATTTAATAAATGACTATCAATATTATATATGAGCACATATAGCAGTAATTATTGACGAAGTCAATGATTGCAGTAATGATTATGACTTATAATATTTCTTCTCAATAAATACAGAA
>SNQJ01S0194543.1:0-17628 GCA_010110895.2 Picea sitchensis | reverse complement strand
CATGGCTTTTTATAGCCAAACATTGAGCTATTATGCAACCTCTTTTGAATGTGAAGAGGGTCTCTTTAGGGCACAATTAGGTCTTTGACCAGCACCCCCACGCGGATTGAGCTCTGATTTGGTGTCAAATCGACTTGGGAGCCGATCCATTAGTGGTTGGGAGGCCGACCAGTTCCATAAATGCGCCGTTTGGCAGGTGCGCGGGTTTTGCACCCCACAGCCGCGCCTATGCGCCCAATGTACGAAGATGTCGCGCGCGCGCGCACGTGCGTCCAGTGGGTGCAAAAGAGCCTTGTAATTTTTTGGCCATTTTGTATATTTTTGGCCCTTTTTCTGTGCTGTGGAGTTTAACCTTGTGCCATGAATGATTGTTTTTCTGTGTTGACGATGCGGAGTTCTTTTCGCCCTGTGCGGACGAAATTTCAGTGATAACAATGTTCTACATATAGTCTACACTGAATTATCCCAACAAATCTCCTCGCCCACATCTTGCCGAAGTTTGATTGGAAAATGGAGAAAAGCATATAAAAGTCCCTTATCCAAATTACTGACTTTTCACAGCACCTAGAAGGCTTCAATAAAATTTGTCTGTTGGAAAATCTAGCTGGCTAGTAATAAAATTATCTTTAAAGAGAAAAAATCTACCCCTTCCTCCATATCCACTCATACGCTATGACAAATGGGTGAATTCATTTCCTCACGAAGAGTCAAATTGATTACAGACAAGTGCTTGGAAAAATAAGAAGAAAATTGGCTGAAAAAAGTGAACCTCACTTACCTCCATTCTACAAATTCTCCACTCAAATCAAGCTGACAACTTCAATTATACCACCATGAGTATAATCTCTGGTTATCTTCACAAGCAGGACACATTTTGTGATTCGATGGAGCATCAAAGGGCAACCTAGGGGAGGCAGGTGTGGGAGGGGTGGTGTACATCCCTAGAGGACACAGGTGGCTAGATTTTGCCTGGAACTTGGGTATAAATTCTAACAATATGGAAGAAGTGTATGTGATGTACCAGGGAGTGTTATTAGTCCAAGAACATCAGCTAAATCATATCACAATTGTAGGAGACTCAAAAAATATAATTCGACATTTGTTTTTGGGAACCAACCCAAAAAATACCAAGCTTCAAAGAATTGTGGACCGGATCAAACTGCTCTTGTTTCCCATACATGTAAATTTCATCCATGTCCTCCACAGAAATAACAAAGTAGTAGACAACATGGAAAACCAGGTAATTGGTTTGACCCCTGGACATATGAAATCTCAAGGGCGGGTCCACTTTGCAACTCCTCCCTAATAACTCAGCGCTTCGTCAACGTTTTTCCACCTGGCTCCAGGATCCATGCAACCCGACACTTGGAGGGACTATGCAAAATGGGAAATATTTTCAAGGGGCAAGTTCATACCCACAATCTCTCTTGGTTCGTGGGAAATCACAGGACATGTCCCTCAGCTGTGTCCATGGAATTTTTTGGCACCCCCACGAAGCACAAAGTACACCACAACATTAATCCAACCACTTCTCCACTTGCTTTGAAGACAATTGAAAATATTGTCATCATGGAATCTAGCATGGAAACTCAGGCAGTACAAACCACCTCAATTTATGAAATAAACGTGATCCATGGGAGCTTGAGAAGTTGCTTGCATTCATGAACCAAGGTAACTCCTTCCCAGGTTAAATCTGATAGCTCGATTCCGCTCCACCACTATCTCCAATTATCTCTCCATTTCAGGGATTCAGTAATTTTGATTCTTTATAGAGAAAAGGCTGAGAAATCACTACAAATTTTGTCAATCAAGAAGGAGACATGCGGGTATGGTCTCTCAGGGAATCCGAGACATCACAATTTGAATTTCGTTGGTGTGGCTCTTGTCCAATTTGAAATTAGCATAGATTACAACATCATGGCTCATGAGAACGCCCAACAACAAGCTCAAGCAAACAGGGAGGAAGAGTTGGTGGATGAAAACTTCACCACCTCACAATGGCTCTCGCTTATAATTGACTCTCACAGCTCAACTCTTTATTTCACTTTGGAAACACTAGCTCAACATCGGGAACTGATCAGACAACTGCAAGATGAAGTGGATTACATGCATCGTCATGGAGAGATAATGGGAGTCAGGCTGGACTCACGATCTCCACAGTCTAGAGTCAAAATGATGAAGTAGGTATAAGACCAGGTGTTAGTCCTTAAACTTGATTTTGACTGATTGGGTGTCCTTAATCCTTGTACCCATTTTTCATGATTTTTGTTAAACTTTGTTTTTTCCCTTCTTGGCTTGAAAGCTTGTTTTCATTCTTTTATGCACATTTTAAATGTTTTGAAGTTTTTAAAAGTCAAGATATGATATAAAAGGATTTCTATCACATCGCTTGTCCTTTCCTTCGTTTAAATTTTCAAATTTATCAAAGGGGAAAGGGCGCTACAAGAATAGCGCTATTCTTGCATCGCCAGGAATAATGATAGTTCTGCATGCGTCACCTTCCTAGGACCGCATTTTAACACTCAAAATCATTGCTAGAGAATCTACATATCTCTGTGTGATCTATTTTAGGTTGTAATTCTCATTATGACAACTAACTTGAAGGATCGGGTTGTACTCACCACCTTGACATCAAATCAACACGCTCGATTATTATTCCATATGAATGAAATCGTAATTCTCTTGTTTTTAGTATGTCTATCATTCTATACATGATTTGTAGCTAAATGGATACCTCTCATAATTCAACAACCCTTGAAAGTTGGTGATCAAACCCTCGACATCCTCAAAAATTTTCTTTAGAATTGTATCAGTGTCATGGCGCCCAAAAAGAGTGCACAAATAACTAGGTTGGAGCCAGAAGGGACAAAATTACTCGAAGCCTTTTCTCAGATGGCATATAAGTTTAAAATGTAGGATGGTTCAACTTCTTCTCGACATTTCAGGGTCATGATGAGCATATTTCTATGAACTTTGCACAAAATTTCGATGGTTTCGAATATGTGGTTGGTAAACTCCTCATGCACGTAACAAATCATTCCATAGCTAAATCTTGCAAGTTACCAGTATATGGGGAAAGATGGTGGAAGAAAGAAAATTTATTTATCGAGTTTGTAAATAAGTTTTTAATTCCAGAAAAGCAAAACCTCAATTGGAGCCAAGACACCCCACATAGTTGGGTGAGGAAAGAATGGCATACTACTCTGTTGATCATTCACAGGCATATTACATGTGAAGACATATTTTCTCTGGTTCATCTTTATCATATTAGAATGTTAATTCACGTGAATGGTGACTACCCTCTTAACCTACTTTATTTCTTATTAAAAATCCTATCTAATATGTCTAAGAGGATTCAGTCACATCCTGCGACAACAAAGAATATTCTTTTTCATCAAGGGATGATCAAAACGTTGGTAGTCTTTTCTTTAAATGAAGTTCAGAGATCTTGGGACTGGTTAAGTCAGTTACTAAAACCTAAACCATAGGAAACTAAGTCTAAAACTATTAAGGAGAATAAACTTAGAAAAGGTAAAAAGGCCTCTCAAGCCACTGATGTGTTGATGAAAGAAAACTCCCCTGTAGCCAGGATAACTTGTGTTGGTAAGAGAAAGTTACATACACAACAAGCAATTGGTGATTTTTCCATGGGTACACTTAACAAGAAGATAACTATAGGTCGAGGTAAAAAACTTAAAATTGATGAAGAGATTGATGTCCAATTTGATCCAGACATCAAAGAGGAACTTGATAAACCCGAAGATTACACTAAAATCCCAATCCAAAGTCTAGCTAAATAAAAGAAACAATCTACAGGAAAAAGGGTTGCAAAGGGTAAGAAATATAGTAAGAAGAAGAAACATGTATCTAAATACCCTAGAAGAAATTCTACTAGGGTTGCAAATAAATTCAGGCTGAATTCAAAGGTTATGTTTCATCCTTCTATCAAGAAGGAAAACCTTATTATCATAGAAGACAATTCAGAAGATACTAAGAAAGAGATAAATAAGCATACCTTAACATCTTCTTCACATAGGTCAGAGGAGGAATCTGAAGAACAGAGGAAAAAAATGTGAAAAGGGAAAATAGATTGCACAGTGTTCAAGGAGACCTGTAACTAGGTAAACCACAAGGTCAGTTTCAATCACCGAATCTACATTCAAAGGAACATATGAAATTGATGATGAGAAAAATGATCCTTTTCTAGAAATAGACCAGTTACTGGATTTTCCAGAAATTGAAAAATCAAAAAGTGTTGAAGGAGAGGGGTTTGGTAGTGGATCATATTCAAAGTATGAAATTAAATTGAGAAATCCCCAAAACTCCATTGACCTAAATCTACCTTCTCCAGTTGAAGAACACCAAGAGTTCAGGATGAACAAAACAGAAAGAAGAAAAGATAGAAATCAAATACAGGAAATACTTTGTTTTTCCTGTTTTAGTCCTTATCTTCAAGAGCAGTTTCTGAAATGATGGAGATGAATTAGTTGAAACCAAAAGAGTTTTTTGTTGGGAACGGGCCCCTTCGTGAAACAATCTCTTGGTTTTTACACAACTATCACAGTTTAAAAGGTTCGAATATATCTTTGAGGCCTATTTTTTAGAGATTTTACATTAAATGATTTCCTATTTTAGTGACCAATTTTGGGCAAGGTTTCAAAGCATATGGAGATGAATTTTTGGAAACAAAAAGAGTTTTTTTTTTGGGAATAGGACCCTTCACAAAAAACTCTCTCAAAGTTTACACAACTATCGCCCTTTGGGAGATACAAAGAGACTGTTGGACCCTATTTTTCAGGAATTTGTTAGATTTATTTTCCTAAAAGAATCTCACGGACAACAGTTGGAAAGCCACCTCATCAATTCGACTTGGAGATCAGATTCGATATTCTCCTTGATTATTTGAAGCAAGAAACTAAATATAGACGAGGAGGTTTTCAGATCCATTTCTTTTGGATCTTGATACATATGTATTCTTTGTATATAAACAAGGTAGAAGGAGAAGTAAAAGGTCGATTAGTTGGGATTCAAGGGCTATTTTTGTAAAGACTCCACTGTAATACAAGACTATATTATTCATATTGGCACTAAATGGAAAAGGCATTTTGATAGTCAAATCTTCTTTTCATATTTTTATCTATTTCTTTTCCTACTTGAAAAAATTTATTCTTTTGCAAATCATATGATTTCTTGATTGTGAGTGACACAGTGAAAATTTTACTGTTTTTGTTCATAATTAATATTGTTTTCAAGTACATGTTCTTGTTTCTTAATGATATTTTGGAATGATAAATCCATGCGTGAGTTGACAAATTAGATACTCACATACCTTCCTTTCTTTATTTATCTTACCATATGATCTGTTAAAATGTTTGTCATTTACTAAGCCAGTGGGATGTTTACTTGCTTTTACATTGAGCTATATATTTTATTGAATCCTTGAGCCAACTTTCAACCATTTTCTAAAACCCATTCAGAAAAACCTTCATAAATACCATTGCAATAAATTGATGGTGTCCTAGCTTTCCCTCTAACAGTCAAGTGCAACTTTAGGGACTAACACCAGGAATAAGCGAAGTTCTTCTAGATTTGAATATTGCTCTACAACCACCTCCTGAGGAAAACCCTACACAAGAAAGCCAGTAAGACTGAATTTTGATTTTGTAAGCCAATTTAAGGCGTATGTTCACTATTTTTTTGAATAGTTTTAGGATAGGAACAATTTTACTTCTAGAAATTCCATCTTGAAAGTTTGCAAGGCACATTTTTACTTGTAATTGAAATAAAATCATTATTGGTTTACCCTATTAACTAGCCACTACCTTTGTAATCAATGATCCTGGTCGCACCTTTTATAAATATAATCTTCTTTAGTTCATGTAAAAATAAACAAGAAATATAGTCCAACAATAGAAAAATGAATGCCCCAGTATGCACCAACATTTTGATGTAGGATCATCCATGGCTTAGACCACAATCCTCCACAAACCAAAATATTTGGGTTTTTGCATTTATATTTAGGCTTGTATTGTGATATTCTCTGTTTAGCACAAGTTGCCAACAACATTGATTGTTGAGGTCTAGCATGAAATACAACCATATGGGGAGGTCTAGGATATCTTAATACATAATGTCCATATTTCATGTCCGAATTTGAATGCATTTTCTAGCCCCTGTGTGCATTTTCATAACCAATGATGCATTTCTAGAGCTAGTGAAAAACGTGTAAATCAAACGAAATGCATATTAAAAGCTTAATAATTTGTAGATGGAGAATTTTTTGAGAACTTGATCATATGGGGTTGTAGTTTACTTGAGATAATTTATGCATAAACCGTCATATTGCACCATAGGTGATTATGTAATGTCAAGTCTGCATCTTTCTAAGCCATTTTGGCTTGATTTTTCCTTCGGTGTAATGTGGCAAATTTGTGGTATTTTTGCACAACAATAACATTTTTTTTATTTAAAGTGGAAATATAACAATGTATATAGATCAATAATGTTCTAAGGAACACTAATAAATTTGGAAATCGATATTTTAAACTTTAAAAATCTTAGGCATGCATTTTGGTAGAAACAAATTAAAACATGCAAAAACAATGAAATAGCTAAATTGGCAAATTTCACCTAGAGATTAGTTTTGAAAATATGTGACATGCATTTTGTAGGCAATGTCAATTCATCCATGTTATTTTGCATTCTACATGGAAAGCATTTAAGAGTGTCATATGTGCATTTTTTAACCCCACTTGGGATGAATTGAACTCTATTTATTTTACCAAATTTCAAATTTTAACAACAATGAGCATTTTAATCAACTAGAATGCATGTTTAAGCTTACAGAAAGATATGCTATGGATGGTGGCATGTCTTCCATGCCTCAAAAACCTTCAAAAGTGCATTTATAATGCAAGGAGTGAATTTTATTTATATTATGCATGTATTCTACTTTTCTCTATGAAGAGCAATGACGTAACCAGTTATAGATTGATCCATTTTGGGCCTCTAACTACCATGAAGTTCCCCAATCTTGTGAGTAAGATCAAAGAGACAATCTAGGTCATGGATTTAGCCCAATATCCTTTTATGAAGAAAAATGACAACACACCTCATATTTGAGGAGATGGAGGTTCAAATTCTTCCAAAAGACTACATCCATGACTATTGGCTCCTACAAACTAAGAAACAAANGAGACAATCTAGGTCATGGATTTAGCCCAATATCCTTTTATGAAGAAAAATGACAACACACCTCATATTTGAGGAGATGGAGGTTCAAATTCTTCCAAAAGACTACATCCATGACTATTGGCTCCTACAAACTAAGAAACAAAGACATTGCAAATAAAATCAAACAATAATAACAAGAAAAATTGAAAATTAAAAAATAATTTTTTTAATGAGTGAAAAAATATTAAAAGAAATCCTACAAGATAGGTATTTTCATACATCCCTGGCATTGTTCCTTCATGAATACTAATGTACTATTACATGTGTATCTATTACCATGCCTACATCATTAGAAATATAACTATTCTCTTTTCTTTTTTTCTATTGTTCATATATTTTGATGTCATTTAAAATCCCATTTTTATCTTTTGAACAATGTTCAAGAATTTTTCCATGTCTAGTATGGCTTGAAAAAGGGTTATCATTAAAAAATGTATAAGATATTGTACTTCATGTGCAACTTCAATGACTCCAATTCTTTATCTATGACAATAGAAATATAGCTAATATCTTTTCTCTTTTCATTATTGTTGTTCACATATTTTATCATAATTTATTACTTTTATTTGTATTTTTCCAAGATATTCTTTTCCTATTTGTGAGTTTTGATGTGCTTAATGTGGCTTGGAAAATGGTTACATGAACAATGCATAGGCTATTGTAATTCTAATGTGCAAAAAGTGGCCCCAATTCTTTATCTATGCCATATTGTAGGTTCTCAATACCAAAATATTTAAGTTAATGTCCAATTCAAGAAATGTTTGTATTGCTTTAATACCATAAATCTTGTTTCAAATCTCACCTAATCGAATATCAAGGTGAACGTTGAACCATTATGATGTTATTCATTTATAATATTTTCAATAATGTCTCTACAATTGTATATTATTTTCCATTCCTATGAAACAATTGAAGTCTTGTTTCTCCAACCCACTACTAAAATACATGGCTTTATTGTCATATATTTGCATCACAGATGCCTTGTTAACATTGTCTAAAATGCTATTGGGCCCTTCATTTTGTTAAATAGAAGTTGCGCACAAGACATTGCATCTTCATTTTGGAGAACAAAAGTTGTGCAAGCTGCTGAGGAGCTGGACAATGGACAAAACAAAGAAATAAAAAGCGGTTGGAAGGACGACGCAACACCAAGATTGAGGAAAGAAGTTGCAACAAGATCAAGAAGAGGAGAGAAATTATGGGTCCTCAACCAACAAACCTAAAATATTGAATTATATATATGAGACCGATAGGATTGTAAAGGGGTTAATGGGTTGTAGTATTGTTATTGTTTTCTAGGATATTGTTGCTATTGTTGTTATGACGAGAGTCATTGTTGTAATAGGTTATAATATTAGCATAGATAAGTTTAGATGATCTGGGTGAGAACCATACTATCAATGTATCAGAGTTCTGTATTAGTCTATATGTAAAGGAACAGAGACTGTACTATTGTCTCATATCTGATGAAGAACATCCTCCGAGCACTTGTGTATGAGGAACAAGCTGTGAGAAGGACCTGATAAGTTAATATATTTGGAGGCCTAAATTTTGAATATATATCCTGTGTATTTAGTCCTAATGCATGAATGCAATGTTGTTATGTATTATCTTTATGTATGATATACCTAAATGTTTCTTTATGAATGAAAACACAACTTTGTTTCTTTATTCATAGTTAGGAATTGCTCTGAACTGTTACAGGTTTAGTCTATCTTGCGTAAGGCTGCAGTGAGAATTGATAACTCAGAGGTATGTCTAAATATTTTCCTTACCCTTCCCTCTCTTTCTTGTCTCGGTTGCGCTTCGGGTGAGACTTCTTCCCTTCCAGGAAGATGAAAATTCCAACACTCTAGACTACTTCAGTACCTTTTGTTGGTAACCCAAGAAGGACCCTAGTCCGAACACTTTTGCGCCAACAAAATGGTTCTGTTGTCAGGATCAATGCTTTAAAAAGGGAACCTGTGAGGAGAATGCTTCCATGTATCTATAGATATGAGATTTGAAAATGGTGGGAAAGAAATTGTGATGCCTTTATATGGAAGGAAGTAGAGTTGCGAGGTAAAAGAGAAAGGAATACAAGAGATTCTATCTTTTACTCAGAAAGATCGAGCGACTAGTATGAGATATTTTGGGTTAAATTTTCGGAAGAACTATTCCATTGGATACATTGGCTCCAAGAAGCTCCATAATTCAAAGAATGCATCAAGAAGACCTGTATTTGGGATACATAGAAGATCGCAACACTTCATCAGCTAGATCACCAGATCACGTGAGCAATCGATTTTTGGGTTCATATGACTCACGAGGGATACATTGTTAAATTTGCAGTTGAGAATCACCAATATTTTTCACGAGCAAAAGAAATTTTCAAGAAAGGTGCATGTGGAAGATTGTTGAGGGAAATTCCCCTGCGAATCAAAGTATTCTTGATGGAGGAGGGGATGATAACTATTCCCTCGACTGAGATAAACACCTATGCTTGGGGTAGGGTGATTTTGGGGTATGATCATGACTTGAGAGGGGGAAATGGTTCTTTGACGGATGGCAGAAAATCAAGAAACAAATGCAAGAAATGAGCGATCCTTAAGGAGAGCCTCTATTGTTGAGAATTGGTGGCGTGAAAAGGTAAAGAAAGAAGTGAAGCAGTTCGAGGTGTTGCAGAACAAAATCAGATCAAGAGGAACAAATGAAAGAAAGAAGGAAGAATTGAGGAAGCTGAGAAGACAAGAAAGACTGGCCATTCCAAGATTACAGAGAGATGCGCAGAGAGGAAGGAGTCCCTAGATGGGCGGACGATAAGAATAAGTGGAGAAGCAAGGGAAGATGAAGCAGGTATGGACATTGTGGGAGATCAAGAAGATTCAATAGACTCTAAGGATTTAGGATTGTGTTTTGCAGACTCTAAAGATTTAGCTGTCACATCCACACATGCACTCAAGGGATCCAAAGGCTACATTCCTCAAGGTATTATTTGAGATAGATAGCATGTTAGGGAATGTCATGAGTTTTCTATTTTTATTAGAAAAATTGAATCATAAACCTTTTGATGATGATGTTTGAATGTAGAATATGGATTAGGTGGATGTGTCACAACAAAAGGTGATGTTTATATCTATGGAGTAGTGCTATTGGAGATTCTCACTGGAAAGAAACCCACCCACAACATGTTTGTGGAAGGAATGAACTTGCAGAAATGGGTGGGTAGTGGTTTTACAAATCAAGTAAGGGAAGCAATGGATAAGAGTCTATTGAGGAGGACTAGTACCATCACTGAAGAAGATAAGGAACTCAATTGCCTCAATCACCTTCTAAACATGGGTTTGCTCTACACAAAAGAATCCCTTGAAGGATGACCTACTATGATCAACATTGTGGGTATACTACAAAACATCAGAGATACATTTTTTTACAGTTGCAAAGCATTCTGAAATTCCAATCAAATATAAAACATTTTCTAGTAAGTACAAGTGTTGTTCACAACAACGTTGGTGAAGGAAAAAGTTCTTCTACATTCTAGTATTTTGTAAGAGAGAAATGGTTGTATAACTAAGCCATAAAGTAATTTGAGTCCATTGTCATTACTTCCATGTAGTTTAATTATAATTCCCTTCTCCTTCTTTGGGTGACCTATTTGTTTGAGTCTTATTCCCCTTTCCTTTCTATGCATGTTCATTGTTGGGTACACGTGATTGTAAAAAATAAAGGTGCATATGCATGAAGAACTTTTTGGAAATGTTTCTACAACAATAAAGTCCCCTATCCTTATCTTATGAAAACTTTATGCATATCGAATCTTATTTGTGTTGTTCTGACCATATAAATATACCAAGATATTTGTATTTGTTTTAAAATATTAAGGAGGAAGAAAACCCTTTTGTTTCCACAATGATTCATTAAGTTATGAGTTCAAATAAAGAGCAAGAACATGTTGAGGAACATGATGTTTTCTATACTTTTTAAGATATTCAACACGTTCTTCCTTTACTCCAACACTTTAAAGATAAAATTGTGGAACAATATCAATTGATGCATGACACAACTATTTTATTCTGAAATTTGTTAGGAATTACATTGGACAACTAACTTTCATAAATCTATGAGAAATTGCATTGACACCCTACTTTCTAAAAGAATTAATAAGTAAAATTCAGTTGAACAATTATTATGAGTTGAAGATTTAAACTTTGATAATACACACGTTCAATTATTTAAACACAACCAACTATTTTTATTCATATTATTTTTTTGGGTAAGTAAAACATTCTATTAAAAATACATAGTGTTACAAAAATATTCTCTGGAAAGAGAGAGTTTGGAGCCTAACTAAACTAGGTTGTTCAAAATAATCTAAACAACTTGACTATGACACTGCCTAAGACTAATCACAACATGATTCTTTAAAAAAATAAAACATACATTTAAGCCTTGCAAAAACAAATTTTTACAACTGATTGCAAAATAGCTAGACTGACATAAAAACAGACTGAAATAGAAACTAGTGGCTTCCAATAATGAAATGGAAACACATTTCCCCCCTTCTTGATAAGTCTACTAGAGCTATATTAGATTCTTCTCCCCTCCACCTTCCCAGGTTTTGATGAAACAAGACCATTGGGAAGATACAAGTTGGTCTTTAGATATAGTTCACAGTGCTTTCTTGATGTTCACCATGGTTCTCTGAATTGAGGGAAT
The DNA here is from genome assembly GCA_010110895.2 of Picea sitchensis. Lineage (NCBI taxonomy): Eukaryota > Viridiplantae > Streptophyta > Pinopsida > Pinales > Pinaceae > Picea > Picea sitchensis. Next base: position 5,700 of record SNQJ01S0194543.1, on the reverse strand, counting down.
TTCCTTCGACGCTTGCTGCAATATATTCTTTATTGTACCAAAATAGCTCTATAAAATGCCAGAATTTTGCATCTTTGCCACTAGTTTGGATAGGATGTTTCACAAGTGCCCCATTTTATTCACAAAGGACCTCATTAATCATAGATTCTCTTCTAGTATTTACAACATTTTCCAAATCCTTCAACCCCTTTACAGTTACCTTAGAAGGGAAGTTCTCTATAGTTTGTGATAAAATTGGAGATATATTTGCAGAGATTCATGAGAAGAAGTATCTATGGATGAACCTTTATCTTTGTATTGCTCAATTGGAGTTCTGATCACATGTCTTTTGGCTGTGAATTGTGGATAAGTTTGTCAAAAGTGCTTATTGTGGCTTTTTGGTTGCTCATGCTCAACCTCCTGGTTCCATTGGATAGATAACAAAATCAACATCCCTTGAAATTGCCACCACTTTCTAGGTGTTTGCTTTACTCTTCAAATTGATCCTATCACTATGCTCTACTAATGGATCTCAGGGAAGGAAAATTTTAATAGATATAGTGTGGCAATTGTATTAATGTTAGTAAAGTGTAGTATTTGATACAAAAGTGTGGTATTTGATCATTTAGAAAATTTTCACAAGATTTTATAGTTTGAACTTATTGGATCCTTCTTAGTGGATAATATAATTGGATGCTTTATATAAAAATAACATAGAAAATCCAACCATTATGTTTGAGGAAGATGAGATGGATATCTATTTAGTTCCTTTTGTTTTCTAGTGTGTTATGAAAATCTTTCTATTACTCTTATATTTTATTTTGTTTTCTATTGTGTTATGAAAATCTTTCTATTTCTCTTATATTTTATTTTGTTTTTTGGTGTGTTATGAAAGTCTTTCTATTACTCTTATATTTTATTTCATTTTTATTATATCATGACATATTTTTGTTCTCTTATTTTATTCTCCTGGTTAATCCTTTTGTGTTTTACAGATTTCAATTATATAATAGTTGACATCCTCATCTCAACAATTCTTCTGATTAAGAGGCTCTGCTTAGATTCATCTTTGTAATCAGTGCATATCTAATTCCTTCCAACTTATCCTTACTTATTCATATACCTTCTTCCATTTGATTTCCGTTCTTGCCAGCTTGTACTCTGTGATGATTGTTATTGGTTGGACACTGAGGAACTAATTGACATTGACAAGCCTTCTATTTGGGTTCATACTTTCATAGAGTGGATGTTGGGCCCTTTGTTTTTGGGTTGAATATTGTGAAAGAAGGAATACAGTCCCAGTTTTGGTTAAACACTAGTTGTGCAAGCTACAGAAAGAGTTGGAAAATGGAGCAAGTAAAGAAAAATAAATTGGTTGCGGAAAGGGACAATGCAACACCAGCAAGGGAAAATCAGTACAATAGAACAAGAAAGCATGCGAGCCCAAAGATAGAATACCCCACTCAGCCTAGATATGAGATGCATATTATTGTAAAAGGGTTGGGGTTTTAGCTATTATTGTTGGTTAGCTGATATGGCTGGGTTGGATATTGTGGTTGGGTGTAGTCGAGGAAAGGTTCTGTAAATGTAATTTGCATACAGTTTTGGGAAAAAAGGGTAGATAGAGCTATGTGACATGATACTGGAGTCAGAATTTTGTAACAAAGTACTAATTTGTATCTTTGAGATTGTATCCGATAAGCTCTGATGATAATAGATGAAGAAGGACCCAAAATTTTGAAATTTAATGTGTCATTTTGTGTTTATACTTCTGAATTGTCTCTTTACAGTACTTCTTTATGATTGATAAGATCAATATGGTATCTCTGTTTACAAATGATTTTCGCAAATTGAGTATCTTTAGTTCCAGTATGGATGAGTCCAGATCTGTTATGTAGTTAGTCTATTTTGCGCAAGATCATGGTGAATATTGAAGGTTATGGAAACCCACATAAGTATTCTCCTTGCCCTTCCCTATATTTATGTCTTGGTTGTGCTTTGGGTGATACTTCTTCTCTTCAGAGGAGATGAAAATGCTAACGCTCTAGACTACTCGGTGCCTTTTGTTGGTAACATGAAAAAGACCATGGTCTGACCAATTTCACGCCAACAAAATGGTTACGTTGTTGGGACCTGCGTTAAAAGAGAACCTGTAGGGAGAATGCTTCCACATATTCATAGATCTAATATTCACCACTGGTGGGAGAGAAATTGTGATGAATTCATATGGAAAGAAGTGGATATGAGAGGAAAATATGTGAAAGATACACGGAAGGTAGTCTTTTACTCAGAAAGATCGAGTGACTAGTACGATATATTCTGGGTTAAGTTCCCAGAAGAACTTTTCCAATGGATAGATAGGCTCCATGAAGATTTGGAATTCCAAGATCGAGTCAAGAATAACTGCGCTTGGGATATAGAAAATATTGCAACATTTCATCGGCTGGATTGTCCGGTAACACGAGAGATTGATTTCTGGGTCAATACAACATTAGAAGGATAAATTATCGAGTTTTCAGCTGAGAATCATCAATCTTTTTCACACGCAGAAACATATTACAAGAAAGATGCAAGGGGAAGACTATTGAGAGAAATCCCCCTGTGGATTAAGGTTTTCTTGATGGTGGAGGGGATGTTGTCTATGTCCTCGATTGAGATGGCAGCGTAAACACCCTCGCTTGGGGTGGAGTCATGGCTTGAGAGAGGGGAGGGGGTTCTTTGAAAAATGGGGGAGCAACAAGAAATGGAATCAAGAGATGCACGAGCCTTGAAAAGAGCTACCATAGTTGAGAAATGGTGGTGCGGTAAGATAAAGAAAGTAGTAAAACAGTCCAAGAAGTTGCAAAAAGAAGTTGGATTGGGAGAAGTAGAGGAAGGATAGATGGAAGAGTTGCGAAAGATGGGAAGACAGGAAAGACTAGCCAGTCAAAGATTAAGTGAGAGAGAAGTGCAGAGAGAAAGAAGTCCCTAGGAGGGTGGAAAGGAAGGAGACAGTGTAGAAGAAAGGGAGAAGGAAGATGGCATGGATCTTGAAGAAGAAAGAGAAGATTCATCCCCGATGCCAGGAAAGATCGGGAACCCGACTGAAGAGACCGCTCCATAGGATGAGAACGAGACCCCCCAGATCAAAGAAAACCGCCCCGAATCACCCATACCCCAAGTTTCTTCTATACAATTGGTAAATTCTATACTACATTCTTATGTTATTCCTATTCCATTACAATCAGTCAGTCAGTCAGTCGCAACTGGGAGGCGCAAATACTGGGAGGATATTGGGATCCCCTGGTAGATTGAAACCAGGACAATTAGGTTTTATTTTGGTAGGAGCAGTAAGATCAATAATGGTTGGTAACTTGGGAGGTTTGATTGTTCGATACCCAAAATTTTGGGGTAAGGGAGACAAAGATGTTGAGCAGAATTGGTTCTTATGTGATGCAATTTGGAGGTCCAGAGGGACTCCGGATGCGAATAAATTGGTTGAGTTCCAGACTACTTTGAGAGGTCATTCTCTCAAATGGTACATGAATGCCATTGAGCTAGGAGTACCAGGAGTGTAAGGTCAAGCGTTTACACTTGACCAGGTACGTACAAAGTTCATAGTGGATTTTAAGCTACCTTAGTCAGAACAACAAGCTCTGTCTAAGTTGCGTGAAATTTAACAAAGGGAAGGTGAATCGGCCTGGGAATACAACCAAAATTTTAAAGATGCTATGGGGAGGTTAGTGCATCCAATTCATGAGGAACATCAAAGAGAATGGTATATCCAGGGATGCTACCTCTGACACGGATTCTATTAATGCAACAACAGATAACCACTTTGACAAATGTCTTGAAACAATCAATGAATATTGAATCCATGGAAGGATATACGGGGAGCCTGAGAGTGACTAGACCCCCAACATATGCAAATTTGGTGCAACTACAAGGGAAAATATCAACGCTTACAGAGAAGATTCAAGAATTGACAATATCCAGACCAGGACGACTGCAAGTCTGGTTTACCAAATGTTACACAGAAGGACATCTGGTGAACGAATGTCCACGAATGAGGGGAATGGGACCTTCTCAAAATCTGACGAGACCCTCACTAGGACCCATGGGAGGAGTTGTGCAAGTATCTGTGAATTTACCATTTCATACCCCAACCCCATATCATGCTTTTCTAGGTAATCAAGCAGCGCCATCAGTTGAGTATTGCAAGATTTGTTGAATCCATGGGAATGGGCCAAGACAGTGCCCCATTATTCAGAAGTGTTCAATAGTTCCAAATACTGTGAATTGTGAGTTTTGAGCATCTACCACACATGCTACAAATTAGTGTAGAGCGTTGGATGCACTTGCGAACAGGCTGGATCGAACATCATTCAGGGTGAATGAAACCCTTCAAGGATGAGGAAAAGGTCGTGGAGGTGGAGTTGGAGGAGACTTTAGAGGAGGAAGAACCTAGGGAAGAGGACCAAGTAGATACTACAACTATGACAAGCAAGGCCACATGTCTAGAGATTGTCCTCATCTGAGGCAACCCTGGTGATCTCACTGCAGAACCAATGGGCACGCAATTGAAGACTGCCCATAATTAATTGCAAAATGAGAAGACCGGGTATATCAACGAGGAACTAACCTCATCAGTTTAGAGATAAAGAGATTTATTATAGGACAAATTCCCAACCTTAATATCATTACTCAAGGAGGGGCAAAGACTGACGTTGATGCTGGAGATTTACCTCAGATCCATAAAGCAGCGCCTAAGGAGGACATGTATGATCCTCTGAAATAGAAGCTATTCTTTAAAAATTCCATAGAAGTATTTCATAATATCCCTAGCCATGATATTCAAGAGAAACACCCTCAACTTATTGCTTACCCTAGGATCACACAAGTCCTTGCTTCACCCCTTGCACCCAGAAACCCTGTAGTCCTGAGGAGACAACCCGAGGAACCACAAAAAGTAGTCAAACTTTGGTTTCAATTATTTTTTGATATTCTTGGGAATGACCAATTGACAGAAAAGTTGCGCAACACACTGTACCTAGTTCTAGGGAATGAAGAATCTCCAGAAACAAGAATAAGGACTAATCTTCCTGAGAAGAATACTTAGAGAGTGCAGAGAAGGAAAGTACGGATTGGAAATGAGTTTTGATTAACAACCCAGCTAGATGAATTTGAGATTAAGGATGTCATGTTAGATCTAGGATCTGATGTTAATATACTACCTAAAAAGACTTGGGAAGCCTTAGGAAAACCCCAATTGACATATTCCCCAATCGAGATAAGAATGGCCAATCAGTATATTATTTTCCCAAAAGGAAGGCTGGAGAATATGGAAATAGATGTTGTTGGAGTGAAGACTGTAGCTGATTTTGAGGTGATCGAAACCATGGGCACTACTTGGTATTGATTGGTCTTATGACAACTATGTTGTAATGTCCCCACTTTGGGACATCATCACAGTGCAGAGATTTATGATGACCAGAGTAGCCAGATGGATGTTATAGCGAGTACAGGGGTATTTGAGAGGCATTGTGGGGTCCAGCTTGCATTGATGATCATATTCCACCATTATGAGACATTCTGCATAGGTTAGATTTCGTTTCGTTGCATTCCGACGACTTCCATGATTTTGACTATTTTGAGCTATAAGTTAATTGAAATCACTAAAGAGGTCATTTTGGGCACATTACTTGGAGGAACCTCTCAGTGTAATAGCTCATTGGAATCAGG
>SNQJ01S0194542.1:0-17628 GCA_010110895.2 Picea sitchensis | reverse complement strand
ATTCAAAAACATCTGTACATGGGTGTTCTTCACAATTCTCTGTCCGCCCTCTCTTCTTTCTCCTAAATGAATGATTCTGGATGAATAATCTTACAATGTACAAAGGAGGGTGTCTATATCTGTTTTCCCTCTCAAAAACTGAAACTGTCTAATCTAGACTTAAACATCTATCTACCTGCATTAAATCTATTAAATGCCTTCCTATCTACTAAGGACGTGAGCTTAAAGGCTCAAGGTCCCCTTTACAATACAAGTGCGTTTCTTTATACATGAATTCATTAAAGAGCGGTGCAATAACTTCCAAAGTATTTCAAAATGTGTGCTGGCGTTGTCCAGCTGTTTCCTCTCAATGTGCTGGCTCGCTTGATGAGTGAGCGATGCTCCTGCATCATACTCCTCGGCTTTGAAAATTGTCATGGGCTCCTGTCCATGAGCTCCTGCATGGTTTGTTTATGCTTCTGTATCACTGCTTAATTCTCCCAGCTGGCATCCTCCACTGGGTGATTCTTCCATTTGACCAGGTACTCAAAATACTGCTTCCGCCTAGTCTTTCTGCCCACTCGCTTGTCCAGTATGCACTCCATCTGCGACTTCTCTACAACTGGTAATTGCTTCTGCCAGTGGATCACTGGTTCTTTAGTTCTAGCTTCTGCTTCTCCAGCCCTGTGTGGGTATAAATCCGAAACATTAAATATTGGAGATATCCCGATGCCATCCGACAACTCAATTTCGTAAGCGTTTTCTCCAAATTTCTTCAGGACTCTGCATGGCCCAATATTTTTCATTTTTAATTTGTTATATGTTCCCCTTGGGAACCTTTCCTTCCTCAAGTGTGCCAGAACAAGATCCCCAACTTCAAACTGAATTTGTCTCCGATGCTGATCTGCTCTACGCTTGTACTCCCGGTTTGAATCTTGCAGTCGCTGCTTCACCCTGCTGTGAAGTTCCTTCATCGCCTCCGCGAATTCTTCTGCGCTTGCACTGCTAGTCACAGCCTATTCCGACTCCCTGAGTTCAGACACTCCTCTCGGTTGTGTCCCATACAAAATATGAAATGGACTTTTGCCTGTACTCTGATTCAGTGAATCATTGTATGCAAACTCTGCCTGTGGTAATATGTTGTCCCAACTGCCATGGTGTTCCATCACCAAGCTCCTCAGCAAGTCTCCAAGACTTCTTTTGACCACCTCGGTCTGTCCGTCTATCTGCGGATGATAAGCTGAACTAAAAGCCAAATTAGTCCTTAGCTGCTTCCATAGCATCCTCCAAAAATGACCTATGAATTTGGTGTCCCTGTCCGAGACTATGCTGCTCGGCGTGTTTGTCAAACCAAACGGCATGACTAGCCATTCGTACAAACCTTCGTTTGTCTTGAATGTTGTTTTCCATTCATCACCTTCCCTCATGTGAATCTGATGATATCCGCTTTTCAGATCTAATTTTGAAAAATAATTTTCCCCACTTAGGCAATCCATCAGATCATCCATTCTTGGCAGTGGAAATCTGTACCTGATGGTAATTTTGTTGATCGCTCTCAAGTCTGTGCACATTCTCCAACCTCCATCCTTCTTCGGACTAAGCACTGTTGGAACAACACATGGACTCAGGCTTTCCCTGACCAATCCTTTGTCCAATAGCTCCTGGACCTTCTTCTTAACTTCCTCATTTTCCTGTGGCGTCAGTCTATACGCAGCTTTATTCGGCAAACTAGCTCCGGGTATGAGGTCGATGTGATGACTCACACTCCGCATCAGTGGCAACGAACAAGGTAGTTCATCCACTATGATGTCAGCGAACTCTCCCAGCAGTTCCTGAATCTCTTCTGGCAAGTCGTCCACTCTTGTGCTAGTCAGGACAATTCTCAGTTTCCTGACCACAAAGAATTGTGGATCTTCCTTCTTCTCCATATCTGTAAGAAGCTCCTTCCCACTCATGAGAAGTATGGTGTTGCTTACTTCCAGCTTCACCTCCTCATCCTTTTTCGGAAGCAATCTGTGTGTCCTCCCATCCTTCTCCAAAATGTATGTGTTCATTCTCCCATCATGAACCACATTTCTGTCATACTGCCATGGTCTCCCCAGCAATACATGACAGACATCCATGGGAATGACATCACATAGGACCTTATCCTTATATTCACCCATTTTGAAACCAACTAAACATTGTTTAGTGACACTCACCTGATGTCCCTTTTGTAGCCATGATACTTTGTATGGACTTGGGTGATCAGTCGTATCCAGCTCCAGCTTTTCTACCATCTCAGTCGAAACGAGATTGTCTGTGCTTCCGCTGTCCACAATGACCTTGCATTTCCAGCCCTTGGTTTGGCATGTGGTCCTGAATAGTCTGGTCCTCTAGGCTATGTCCTCCACCTCTTTCTCAGGTGTCAAAAGAACTTTATGCACCATCAGTGACCTTCCTGTTTCCGTGTCTTCATTCTCAGCATCACGCCTCTGCGCTTCAGCGATGTGAGATTCTCCTCTGTCCTTTTTTCTGTCTAGACAATCAACGGCTTTGTGTCCATCCTTTCCACATGTGAAACATGTGATGATTCCACCTCGGCCTNAAGTATTCGCGTCAGCATATCCGCAACCCTGCTCTGTATGCTGTCTCCTCGACTCAGCATATTGTTGTCCTCGCTGTGAGGTTCCACCTCTTTCAATCTGACCCTGAGGTTTCTTCCATTCCTCCTTAGGCTTCTGATATTTCTCTTGGGGAAATGCCTTGCCTCTGGGCTGACTTCTGCCTCACCCTCGCTGTCCTTGCTTACGGCTCAACTTCTCCTCGGATTTCAGAGCCATCTGGTAAGCATCCTCAACCGTTCTGATGGTTGTCAGGTTTAATTCGTCCTGAATGTCGTATCTCAACCCATTCAGGTATCTAGCTACCTTCTCATCATCTCTCTCCCGATGACCTTCTCTGATATTGAGCTTGTAAAACTCCTCGGTGTATTCCTTCACCGTCATCAACTTCTGTCTCAGGTTCTGCATTCACCTGAACAGTGTGATCTGATAATCCCTTGGGATGAACTTCGCTTTCATCTTAGCAATCATTCTATCCCAGCTTTTAATCTTTTGCTTACCTTTGGTAATTTTATCTACCTGTATCTCGTCCCACCACAATGCTACATGTCCCTTCAACTTCGTGACAACATGCCTAACCTTTTTATCCTCTTCGATATCTTCATAATCGAAGTAGGTATCAAGAGCTCTGATCCAGTCCAGAAACTCTTCTGCATCCAGGCTTCCTTTATAAGTTGGAATATCCATTTTTGTCTTCGAACTCATCCTGGTGATAGCTTTAATCAATTGCTCAGTTGATGCATCCTCGGCTGCAACTTCTCCTTGTGGTTCAGCTTCAACCTCATTGTCGGAATCACTAAGATCCCTTGCACCAGCGGTGTGTCTCTGAGCTGTTTCCATCTCCTCGAGTCTTGCTCTGAGATCTCGGATCTGTCTTTCAATCTCTGGATTCCCTGCTAGCCTACCTCTTCTTCTCACCTCCCTGTCCTCTGGGTCAGGTGATTGTCTTTCTCTTCTGGGCGGCATGGTGAATCCTTCTTCTCTCTGCTACCGAAAACAAAGAGAACTCTTCTCCCGCTCTGATACCACTCTGCCGCAAACCCCGATAAGCTAGATCTCGATGGCCCTTGTTTCCTTCCTGCGCCTAAGGGATAAATCCCGCGCAACTTCTCCAAGATCTGACGGTCGGCAGGACTTCGCGAGTCTCCTCTGCGAGACCTGGCCATCGATTCCTCCTCCTTAAGGATTTCTCTCGCTCTAAAGCTCCTTCCTGTTCGAACCTTCTCCTGGGTCCTTCTCCATGGTATCACGAAGGAACTATCCCTCCTGAGCTTGTCAACTCTGATTCCTTCAGAGAATTTGCGCACACTTCTCGTGCTCGACCTTCAACAACTTCCACGTGTTGAATCTTTCAGACTCTGTGCACTTACAGCCACAGTAGTCTCTACCTTATTTTGCTCAGATTAACCACTGAGACTTTTAATTCTGCCTGTGCGCTCTCCACACAGCCTCAACAGACTCTTGAAACTTCTGGGTGAATGAGAATAAGTGTTAAACTACTGAACCCTCGTCAACGCACTCTATGCGGACGAATTTGACTGCACTTTTTGCAGGAATCTCCTGGTTCAGATAGAGAAACAATTGAAACTTATTCTCTTCTCTCTCAGACTTCAGCTAAAAACCTGAAATCATATGCACAGCATATTCAAAGCAAATGCATGACCAAAAAACTAACATTCATGAGAACATAAATAACATACACAGAGAAATGACACCAGCCATGAAATTGAATCAAAGACTCTCTTCTATTAATTCAAAAACATCTGTACATGGGTGTTCTTCACAATTCTCTGACTGCCCTCTCTTCTTTCTCCTAAATGAATGATTCTAGATGAATAATCTTACAATGTACAAAGGAGGGTGTCTATATCCGTTTTTCCTCTCGAAAACTAAAACTGTCTAATCTAGACTTAAACATCTATCTACCTGCATTAAATCTATTAAATGCCTTCCTATCTACTAAGGACGTGAGCTTAAAGGCTCAAGGTCCCCTTTACAATACAAGTGCGCTTCTTTATACATGAATTCATTAAAAAGCAGTGCAATAACTTCCAAAGTATTTCAAAATGTGTGCTGGCACTGTCCAGCTATTTCCTCTCAATGTGTTGGCTCGCTTGATGAGTGAGCAATGCTCCTACATCAAAACACTCTGAAGCAAATGACTCTTCTTCATTGAAGGTATCATTCTCAATGATTTCCAATGATGAATTATGATGGGTTGTATTTCCCGGATGAGCAATGATGGAAAATATTTTCTCGATATCCACCTCAATCTCCATGTCTTCAAGAGAGAATTTGTTGATTTCACTTTCTACACAATGGTCTTCTTCCTCTTGTACAACATTCTTCCTCTTCTTTCTCAGAGGAATCTTGTGCGAGATCTCGATTTTTCCCAAAGGGGGATTCTTTTCTCCTCCACTACTGGAACTATTGTTGGTAACTTTCCTTGTTGGGTGGGATACTAGAGCAGTGCTTCGATATGTTGTAGTTTTAGGAGTAATAGTTGGGGACTGGGTGCACTTCTCACTGGGACCCTTTCCTTTCAGCTTGTAAAAATCATTAGTACTAAGTATTGTTTCCAAGTCACCAACATTGTGAGGAGGAGCACCCGAGTTGTTATTTTCTTCTTCACACGAAACAATATGAATAAATGAATTGTTGAATCCCACTTCCAGCATATGTTCCATGAAAATTCCATTAGGGTCAAACCCCTTTATCTTTTTATCATATTTCAGATTCACATTGTGGAAGTGGTTCGCAAAATCATCGATTTTGTTTATATGCCTGAATATAAAGTCTCCAATTTTCCAAGGCAAGGGTATGAATTTATTTTTCCATTTCTCATGGAAAAAGTGCAACTAGAAATTATACTTCCTTTCTAATTCCGCGATAAACATTTTATCATATACATGGCATGGAATAAAAGAGGGATTTTCCTTGCAACTGAAAATCCTAATGACATTATGATTTTCCATCTCCTTTAACGTCCCCTTTTTATGCAAGAATTTATTTTCATGGTCGGATATTCTAGGGGTATCTTTACCAAACAATAATCCTTTGAAAACTGAAATGAAATCATTGTAAACTTCATAAAAATGTAAAGAAGCCTTATGTCTCCACAACACCTGGTACCAGAAGGTAACTGGATCAAGTTCATATTTCACCCTCTTACAGATGGACAATTTTGGAAATTAACATCAATATGCTATCGCAAACACCAAATAAGAAGCCATGAAGAATTTATTGTCTTTCTTATACTGTGACAATTGGGAGGAGATTTCAATGGAAATCAGTTTTCCCCAATCGAAAATAGCTTTCTCTTTAACTGTAAAATATAGAATATAAAGAATCATTCGGGAAATGGTGGCGGTGCTTTCTTGGCCTGTTAGCCTGGTAAACAACCAAGCAATTTGCCGAAAGGGATTTCTGAAAGAGTCTACCTGAAGCTTGGTAATATCCTTTGGAATAGACGTTGGGTTCTCCAAATATTCTGGCAAGAGATCCAACCCATTATCACGTTTTTTCAGGAAATCCCTGCTATCCTCCCCTTTGAAGGTAAAAGTTGGCTTAGTGAGCTTCAACATCTTACGAAATATTTGTGGTGAAAGAGAGATGGGGGAACGATCTTGGAGTTGTATGATTAGTTGAATGGGTACGTATTTTTCAATGCACCATGCAACCAGTTCCTTGCAGTCGAAAACTTCAGGGACACACCTTGCACAAGAAATTTTGGATGTCTAGATCACTTATTTTTTAGTAGAAGGGGACTAATAGTAAGAATACACTCTAGACCACTGGAAATTATGGTCTTCACGCCCAAAACTATTTAAAGTATCACTGCAGAACTGATGTTGGGTTGTTGTTTCCATAGGTTGATGAGATTGTTCCTTTAACCAAGTAATATTTGAAATAAGCGCTTGAGAGAGATAACAATAATATAATCTTCGACAAATCGTGCTTTTACATGGTTTTAATGAGAAATCTCCTCGATTCCTTCTCTTATTAATGATGATCGTTACGAAACATGCATGATGATTTATTAGCATTAAACCATACTAAATGTGTATTGGGAAAAGCACGAAGGTGGTGGGGATGGATGAGAGCAATTAGGATTTTGAGATTTTTGTGAACCCGCCAACCCGGGAACCTACAACAAGTCCGACGGTCATAATTGTAGGTCGCATATATTTGGGTGAAAAATAGATATCGCAGAACTCAAAATATGAAATATTGAACCCATGAACCCGATATTGAAAAAAAAATGGTTAAGTACATAATAACATGATAGTTGATCAGACTCATGATATGGGAGTATGGATGGAGATGAAGATCCGCGAGTCCGTGAACCTGTGAACCCGCCATTTTTGAAAAATGACTAAGTATAATAACTAGAAAGGGAAAATATAAGGGAGAAATAAAAATGGGAGTGAGGGTAAGTATAGAAGAGGGAAAAGAAATGGACAAAAGAAGTTGGGAAAATAGAAAAGGGGAGGGAAATTTTGGAAGTGGCAATTGATCATTGGATCCAACTGTGGGATGATAACCCCCTATGGGTTGTCAAGAATCCAAAATATTTATGTCTAGGAACTTCCATCCATTGGACTATGGAGTCAAAGGTAAGAATAGACAAACTTGAAAAAATAAATTTATGTGCAAGGAAAATGAGAATTTTTAGTTGAAGAAACCTTTCAAATGTTGCTCGTTGATAGAAAACATTAATATTTTACCCTTCATGTCTTCGGGAATATGGGAATTGAAACCGTGGATCTTTTTTATGATGTATGGTCCAATCAAGAGTGCTTCAAACTTTGTATGCATTGATGCTTTCTCTTTGGCTTTCTTCCAAAGTAACACCAGTTCTCCCTTTTGAAAACTCTTTACAGTTTCACTCTGGTCAAAATATCTCTTGATACTTTGTTGTCTCGATTCAGGTATTTACTTTTTTCTTCCTCCAATTTCAACAACCAGTTGATCCTCCTTTGGACAGGTGAACTATCTTCTGCATCTTTTGTATTAACCATGAAAGTCAAGGCATTGAGTTCGAGGCTAATTGGAATTTTTGTTTCTTTCCCATAAACCAATGCATATGGGGGAATCCCAGTGTCATCCTTTGGAATCATTTTTCTTTCCCACAACCCATCAGTTAACTTCAAATGCCAATTCATTTGGTTCTTGTCAATAATATTCTTCAATATCTATATGAGTGTCTTATTCGTAGATTTTGCAAGACCATTACCTTGTGTATAATAGTTTGATGATTTCCCCATAATAATTCCATATTCTCCAAAGAGTTCAGTAAACTTTGAACCAATGAAAATCGAACCATTATCAATGATAAATTTATCTCGAACACTGAATACTGACAAAATGTTATCTTTGAGGAACTTAATTAACTCTTCAGAATCAACCTTTTTTAGTGCCACTTCTTCTGACAACTTTGTAAAATAATTTGTAGCAGTGAGAATGTACATATGTCCCTTGCTTGAATTTGGATTTATTGGTCCGACAACATCAAGTCCCCATTGGGAGAATGGTTGTTCTACAGTTATAGGTTGTAACAACATCACAAATCTCTTCATTTTCCCTGAAAATTGTTGGCAAGCTACACACTTCCTTATTGTGGCATATGAGTCTCTAAAAATTTATGGCCAATAAAACCCAACTCTTATTATCTTATGGGAGGTGGTCGTAGGTGCAAAATTTCCACCACATATTCCTTCATGGAACTCTCTCATTAGTTCTTGGGCTTTGCTTTCATCAATGCATCTCAGTAATATACCATCATAGTTCCTTTTGAACAGTATATCAATAATCATCACATATTGATTTTCCTTCATCTTTAATGTTCTTCTCTCTTTGGGGTTCATGGTGACAGAAAACTACCCGGACCTCAAGTAGAATACAATGTCTCTGTACCATTTTGAATCAACCAATGGTTCTCCTACTGAAATTGAAATCATTCCATCCATATAATCACTATTTGTGATGATCTTACATAAACCTTGTCCTTTGACAACCTTTAAAGGTTTAACTTCAATATCATATTCTTGGATCTTTTCCATTCAGTTAGCCCATTTTCCTTCTCTCAATTGTTGATTCAAAAGTATCTTTATTGGCAAGGATGGAACATAAGCAATGACATTGGAATTTAGTGTATGTCCGAAAGTGGGCCACCACTTTCACAAGAGCCAAGGCTTTTATTTCCAGTTCTGAATACCTCAATTCATAGTCATGCAATGTTTTTCTCATGAAATTGATTGGGAGTTCTTCGCCTTTGGTATTCCTCTGAGTAAGAACAGATGCAACAATTATTTTTGTAGAGAACAAATAGATGATGAAATCCCTTTGAAAATGTGTACTTTTGAGGAATGGAACTGTGGTGATTTCTCCTTTGATATTATTGAAAGCTTCTTGAGTATCTGTTGTCCATTCAAACCTATGATCTTTTTTTAACAATAAGTTGATCGGCTTCACAATACTTGCATAGTCAGGAACAAACCTTCGCACAAAATTGATCTTATAGAAAAATGATTGAACTCATTTCTTGGATGTCAGGGGTTGATTTCATTTATTTCTTTAAATCTTTCTGGATCTATATAAATCCCTTCCTTGCACACAATATTACCCAATAGTTTTCCTTGAGTTACAGGGAATATACATTTCTTTGGATTTAGAGAGATACCATATAATCTGCATCTGTCAAAAAAATTCTTAAGTGATGGATATGATCACCCCTTGTTTTTGATTGCATAGTCAAGTCATATTCATAATCGTCCATGAATTTTCCTATCAACCCACTAAATACATGATACATGGCCCTCTTAAATGTGGCTTCTGCATTCTTCAAACCAAAGGGAATCCTAGCATATGCATATATCTCCCACAGTGTTATGAATGATGTCTTTTCTCTGTCTTCCTCAACAACTAAGCCTTGATTATAGCCAGAAAAACCATCCAACATGGACATGCAGGATAATCTTGTGACTTCCTAGAGAAGGAACTCCATGTTTGGTAAAAGATAGTTATCTTTTACACTTTCTTTGTTAAGATCCCTGAAATCCACACACATCCAGAATTCCCCAGTCTTCTTTCTTACTATCACAGGGTTTGAAATCTAGTTGGAATGTCTAATGGGATATATTATTCTGGCATTCTTTAACTTTTCCAATTCAATCTTTATCAGAGGTTTCAATTTGGGGTTAATCATCCTTATTTTTTGTTTGACTGGCTTTTCTTCTTCTCTCAAAGGAATGCTATGTTGAAATATTTTTTTTATAAGCTTTCAAATCATTATAGGTCCATGCGAACACATCAATATATTCTTTAAACAATGCCACATATTGATCAAATTCCTCAATGGTGCAATCAACTCCCAAATTGACATATTTTTGGGAATTGTTCGTTCCAATATTGACCTTTCTTGTTTCTTGCACTTTTCGAAGTGAGACTTCTTCGAGGAGATTCCTAGCATGATCATCTTTTGTAAAAAGAGACTCAGATTGAATGCAGTCTTTCGGGACAACAGACATGTGATTTTCTTCATCATTATCATCGTTCAACAAAAAAATTTCCAATTATTCATCATTCTCAAATATTTGCAAATATTCCATGTTATTGGGTACATAAGGTCGAAATGATTTTTATACTTGAAAAGATGTTTTACTTTGTATATCATCTGGGTTTGACAATGAGGCCTCCAAGGCAAATGAATCTGCCTTTTGATTCTTGTCCCTCAAAATGAAGTAAATGTTGAAAGAACTGAACGATTCCATCAATTTGTTAACTCTTTTGAAATATAACTTGAGTCTTTCCTTCTTGATTTTATACCTCTGGGTGACTTGATTAATCACCAACTCAGAGTCGCCAGTCACAATTAGATGTTATATCTTCATTTCTTGTGCAAGAATCATCCCCTGAATCAAATCTTCATATTCTGCCTCATTATTAGTACATGTGAATTCAAGTCTGATAGCATGTGGATGCACAATATTTTCTGGACTTACTAGGACAATTCCAACTCCACTCCCAGATCTTGAACAAACTCCATTGAATGACATCCTCCAATAACCTTCAAACAGATACTCTTGATTCTCCATGTCTTGGACTTGCTCTAGGATTTCATTATGTTCCATGTCTTGGATAACATAGTTTCCAATCCCGACATCTATATAATTTTCCATCAACTCAATATCCTTCTTCTTGGAAGAGAAGGGTTGGGTTCACGGGGCACCTTAATCATGGCTCCTTCTTTTCCTGGCAGCATCATGCAACTTCCATCGTTCATTATATATCCTCCGATCATGGATGACCAATATCTTCCCATAACAACTCCATATGCCGGAGGAAGGTCTACCACAATAATATTGAATACCATAATGATATGGGGGGTCGCCATGATCCAAGCATAAAATTCCTTGATTTCTCCATAATCCGACACTTTTCTAGAATCAATTGCATATATACTTTCACCAGTCTCATAATATTTGGTACATTTCATTCCCAATGCCTCCATGACTGCTAGTGGCATGATATTATTGGTCGTGCCAGTGTCAACTAAACAATTATGAAGAGCAACATCATGATTTTCAATTGAAATACAAAAGGAAGGAATTTTACCTCTCAGCTTGGTGGTTGATTGGTTCTGGCTTTATTTTGGACTGGTAGCAACAACTTCTGCTTTTTCAGACAGATCATCCAACAATCTCAAAATTTTCTCCCTTTGTTGGGGAATCTTCACCACTTCCGTAAAAGGAAGAGTTATCCTTAATTTACTTAAGTCCTCTACAACATTGTACATCATGTGAGTGGAGTTTAACGTTAGGTGTTTCCTTTTACTTCCAATGTTATTTGTCACTTTCTCATTTGTTTTTTCTTTACCTTTTTGGTTTTATTTTTCAGAATCATTCTTATTCTTGGATCTATTTACAAGTCATCTTGTCTGGGTGACGTTTTCTTGCGAGTTGGGGTTGTTGTCGCCTTCTTCAAATATATACATGGAAGTCTCTCATCCGTCCATCTATACAATTTCATAACTTTCATCTGGTGAGTAATAGTTCTCTTTTCCAATCATTTTCTCATCATATACATCATCCAAAACAACTGTATTGGGTTTTGTCTTCCTGGGAACCCTTGGTCTTTGCGTATTCTCCATGTTTTTGAACCTCACTCTGTTTTCTTGGGGAGGGTTCCTTCTTTGCTTTGGGACCAACATTTTTGGATTTGCCACATAATTATCTCCCCTCCTTAGTCTGGTTATCGGTTTCTGCATTCGCTTGATAGTTCTATTCATTTGTGCAATTTCAATTCGTTGCTTGGTTTATTTTTCCGCAATAGGGTCTACCTTCACATCTGGTATGGTTCCCTTGAAAAATCCTCCTCTAGTTGTTTGATTTTAGGTTGGTCGTGACTTGAATTCTTCATTCTTTATTGAACTTGAGGCTCCTAGATTATCAATACTTAATCCTCCAAGCTGTCGTTTTACTTTTCTTAGTATAATGTCGAGGTCGACACCCATTTCAATCAAAATTTCTTCCATCTAAGTAGATTTAGTCATTGATTCCTCCAAGGTGTCCATATGAGATGTTACGATGCCATATTTCACATTCGGGGGCATCACATTCTTATAACAACAGAGTACAACTAGGTCATTCGGTCTTTTTTCTTCTGGAATCTTACTCA
The DNA here is from genome assembly GCA_010110895.2 of Picea sitchensis. Classification (NCBI taxonomy): domain Eukaryota; kingdom Viridiplantae; phylum Streptophyta; class Pinopsida; order Pinales; family Pinaceae; genus Picea; species Picea sitchensis. Next base: position 5,368 of record SNQJ01S0194542.1, on the reverse strand, counting down.
AGGTTTTATTGAACCTAAGATTAAAATCTTGTATTATTTCATTCTTCCTCAAACCAATCTGGGTGAAATCGGTGAGAAGGGTATGATAAGCAATTGGAGGGGAGAACAAAGTTAGGAACATGGCTTTAAGGTCATTAAATGAGTGAATTGATCTATTGGGTAATGTCATATACCATTGATGTGCTCTTCCTGATAAGGTTTGCATAAATAACCTTGCCATGACATCGTCATACTCAACACAGTGAAAATCACACACATCAAGAAATAAGTGAAGATGCCTCTTTGCATCAATTTCTCTGTCTCTAGAAAATTCCTTCAAGGTACCCTTAGGGAGAATAAGGAGATCATGTTACTCCCCTACAATATTTAGAGGGGAATCTATTACCCTCCTTTGATTTTCAAATCTTCGGTTTCATTGATTTCTTGCAACATCTCTTCCACCTCCTTGTCTCTCTTCATGTGCCTCTTCATTTCTTTATGCCATGTTTGCAGACGTTCCAGTAATATGATTTCCACTTCTTAGAATACAAAGTTTCTTTCTTTTACTTCTAGTAATGGGTCCCTTGTATTCGTCCAACTTCAATCCCAATCTTGTCCTTTTTTTTCTCTAACAAGCCTTTGTTCTCTTCGGTCTTGTCGCTCATCTCTCCTTTGTCTCCATAGGATATCTCTTTCTTCTTCTTGGACTAGGATCTGCCAGGACCTTTCTAATTCTTCATGAGTCTCGATTGTTGTTATTACCAAATTGTATAGATGGTGTAAAATGCTTCGCTGATTGTTCAATCCAATTTCAGGTGGGGTTGATCAACTTGAGGCAAAGTCATATATTTTCAAAAATGCTAGACCAGGCTTAGTTTTTAGTTCATTCCCTAGTATGGTCGCCAAAAATTTTGACCCTTGAATCTGTTAGGATTGAAACGAAAACCTTAGGAGGATGTAAATCCCCTTTCATTTTTATAGAGGTGGTACTCCTCTTTATTTTAGATTTTCTCAGGACTTTAGATCTTCATAATATGGGAATTTGCAGAAGTTCGTCATAGTAATCAAAGAAATATAAAATAACAATAAAGAAAATATTTTTCTTTTATTTTAAAGAAATTTCTTCAGAAAGGACCAGGAACCGCACAATTCATACATTTAACAAAATAGACAAAATTTTCTCACATCCATCAAAGTTAAACTAAAAATTTATGATCACATAAAAAATAAAAAGAAGATGATTTGCATGCATAAGAGAACTTTAACAGAGTGAACATGCGCACCTCAAATAAAGATAATGATAGATCAACCTCAAATACTTTATATTCAAAACTCAGGGTTACAAAGTATAGTCGTGATTGTTCCCGAAGCAACTCTCTTGAAATTTCTAAAAACAATATATAGTATGTTACATATTCTTTNAAAATGTGTTTGTCCTGAGGACTAGGATTGGGGCTCCCGCAGACCATAAAGTAAATGAATACAAAAAATAAGGTCATAGAAGGAGGAAGGTGGGAAAAAGTAGAACAACAAGACCTGGAAAGAAGAAAACAAGAAGTTATCAGACTTCAGTTAAACCTTTCTAGTGAAAGAGGTGGAGTAACTAGATGAAGGAACTGACAAAGACAGAAAGATGTGATCAGCGTAAACTTACTATGATGGTCTCTCCTATATTTGCTTGTTTATTGATTTCCTTTTATTATCTTCATCAATGGTTATAGGAACTGTCTCAACTGTTTCTTGCCCCTCATTGGTCAATTTATCAATTTATTTCTTAAACCATTCTTCAATATAATTTTTCATTGGTGCCACGTTGATCTTGTGTCGGATTTTGATGTTGAACAACTCACCCTCCAAGTCTCATAAATCAAGGGAAATATCGTGTAATGCTTCTTCAATGTCCTGATTTTTCATGGATTATTCCACTAGACAATTGTTTATGTCGTCCTAATCATATTCAAGTATACCATAGAACGTTTCAACTAACAACCCTTTAAAAATCTCAACTTGTTCGTCAAATAGTTGTTCTGTAAGGAACAATGAGTTGAGGATTAATTTGGGGTCTTGGAATCCATTAGTGCTTCCAACTAGGTAAACCTCTATCAACCTTTTGAATAGTTCTTCTCTCCTTGATATATCTTGGATGCACGCTTGAACAATATTATTCAATTTTTTATCTTTTCTTTCCAGCATGCGTTCAACTGTTTTATCCGACTTGGAGAGGGAAGATCCTCCTCTCTTATCCTTAGCTATGTCATGTTGGAAACTTTGTTTCCAAAGGGTAGTACAACATCAAGGTAAAAATATTCTTCATTCTTTAGGTTGGATTTCAAATACTCATGGAAGGCATGTGCCCTAGAGACAAAAGAAACCATGTTTTTAGAAATTTCCCATGCCTCTGTGATCAATGCTATACTTTTCTTAATATTTATTTTCACATAGCTCATGGCTGATGTAAGTAGTCTTGAATATCCTTTCAATTTAGCAGCTGGTGTGGTAGGTATTACTATTGTCAAAGGACTGGCAAGAAGTGGAGGAGGCATTAATGCATCTTCAATTTTCTTGATCCTTCCTTTAAACCTCATGTATTTCGTTTCAAGACCACCAATGGATTCATCCATAGCATCCCTGGTTTCTCTGTGAATTTTAGAAATCTGGGATGGCCACATATCACTTAGGTCAAGCTATGAATGAGATTTCCCTTTCTTATTCTTCACATCACCTTTTTCAATAATCAATTTCTTGGATTCCCTGTCAAAGACAACACTTTGAAACACAAATGACTCTTCTTCATTGAAGGTCTCATTCTCAATGATTTCCAATGATGAATTCTGATGGGCCATATTTCCCGATTGATCAATGATGGGAAACATTTTATCGATATCTTCCTCGATATTCATGTCTTCAAGAGAGAATCTATTGATGCCACTTTCTATGTGGTGGTCTTCTTCCTCTTGCACAACATTATTCCTCTTCTTTCTCAGAGAAATCTTGTGCGAGACATCAATTTTTCTCGAAGGGGGATTATTTTCTCCTCCACCGCTATAACTATTGTTGGTAACTTTCCTGGTTGGGTGGGCTGCTAGAGCAATGATCCAAGATGTGGTAGTTTTAGTAGTAACAATTGGGTACTGGGCACACTTCTCACTGGTACCCTTTATTTTCTTCTTGTAAAACTCATTAGTATCAAGAACTGTTTCCAAGTCACCAACACTATGAGGAGGAGCACCTAAGTTTTTATCGACTTCTTCACTTAGAAGAGTATGAATAAATGAATTCCTGAATCCCACTGCCAGCATATGTTCCACTAAAATTTTGTAAGGGTCAAACCCCTTTATATTTTCAGCATATTTCAGATTCACATTGTGGAAGTGGTTCGCAAACTCATCGATTTTGTTTATATTCTTGAATATAAAGTCTCCAGTTTTCCAAGGAAAGGGTATGGATTGTTTTTTCCTTTTCTCATGGAAAAAGTGCAACCATGAATTATACTACCTTGCTACTTCCACGATAAACATTTTATCAGATACATGGCATGGAAGAAAAGAGGGATTTTCCTTGGAACCAAAAATCCTTATAACATTATGATTTTCCATCTGCTCTAATGTCCCCTTTTTATCCAAGAATTTATTTTCCTAGTCGGATATTCCAGGGGTATCTTTACCAAACAATAATCCTTTGAAAATTGAAACGAAATCATTGTAAACTTCATAAAAATGTAAAGAATCCTTGTGTCTCCACAACACTTGGTACCATAAGGTAACTAGATCAAGTTCACAGCTCTCCCTCATATAGATGGACAATATTGGAAATTAACAACAATATGCTATCACAAACACCAAATAAGAAGCCATGAAGAATTTCTAGTATTTCTTGTACTGTGACAATTGGGAGGAGATTTCAATGGAAATCAATTTTCCCTAATCGAAAATAGCTCGCTCTTTAACTGTAAAATATAGAATATAAAGAATCATTCAGGAAATGGTGGCGATGCTTTCTTGGCCTGTCATCCTGGTAAACAACTAAGCAATTTCCTGAAAGGGATTTTTGAAAGATTCTAACTGAAGCCTGGTAATATCATCTAGAATAGACGTTGGTTTCTCCAAATATTCTGGCAAGAGATCGAACCCATTATCATGTTTTTTCAAGAAATCCCTACAATCTTCCCCTTTGAAGGTAAGAGTTGGCTCAGGGAGCTTCAACATCTTATGAAATATTTGCAGTGAAAGAGAGATGGGGGAATCATCTTGGAGTTGTATGATTCCTTGAATCGATATGTATTTCTTAACGCATCATGAAACCAATTCCTTGTAGTCGAAAACTTCAGGGATAGATCCCGCACGAGAAATTTCAGATGTCTAGATCACTTCTTTTTTAGCAGAAGGGGACGAATAGTAAGAATATGCTCTAGACCACTGGAAATTATGGTCTTCACGCTCAAAAATATTTAAAGTATCACCGCAGAACTGTTGTCGAGCTGATGTTGACATAGGTTGACGAGAGCATTCCTTAACCAGATAATATTTGAAATAATCTCTTGACAGAGATAACAATAATATAATCTTCGACAAGTCGTTCTTTAATGTGGTTTTAATCAGAAATATCCTCGAGCCCTTCTCTTATTAATGACGATCTTTACAGAACTTCCATGATTCTTTATTAGCATTAAACCATACTAAATGTGTATTAGGAAAAACACGAAGGTGACAAGGACAAACGAGAGAAATTATTATTTGGGGATTTTTGTGATCCCGCCAACCCAGGAACCCGTGACAATTCTGACAGTCATAATGTAGGTCATAGATATTTGGGTGAAAAATGGATATTGCAGAACTCATAATATGAAAGATTGAACCCGAGAACCCAAGATTGCAAAAAATCAGTTAAGTGCATAATAACATGGCGGTCGGTCGAACTCATGATATGGGAGTATGGATGGAGATGAAGATCCGCCAGTCCACCAACCTGCGAACCAACCATTTTTTAAAATCGACTAAGTATACTAACTAGAAAGGGAAAAGAGAAGGGAGAAAGAAAAAGGGGAGTGAGGGTAAGTATAGAAGAGGGAAAATAAATGGACAAAAGAAGTTGGGAAAATAGAAAAGGGGAGGGAAATTTTGGAAGCAGGAATTGATCTGAACAACTACCTCTCTTGATTTGAACTATAATAAAAGAAATTTTTAAAAAGTATTCTTATAAACACATATAAAATATATAAAGTAAATATATAATAAAATAAATTTTTATATTAAAAAATAAATTGATATTAACAAAATATTAAAATAAAAATATGTGTGTGTGTGTGTGTGTGTGTTGGAGATATTACACACTCAGAATTATTTTCCTAAGTTTGATAGACCAATGTTGAGAACACTTCCTTAGATGAGAA
>SNQJ01S0194541.1:13973-31601 GCA_010110895.2 Picea sitchensis | reverse complement strand
TTTGCGTCTGATTTCGGATATCCTCACACAACTCTGAGAACCAAAAAACCGAGACGTCTTCTTGAAGACCAAAACATCATCTGTCTGATTCCATTATTGGTTTGTGTCTGCCCTTGACATACCCATGCACCATTGAGAGAACTGGTCAGGAGGGGAAAGTCAACTTGTGAGTTCCAGAACCCAGTCTATCCGCCATTGCAGAGATGAATCTAAACCCGATCTATCTGTAGGTTGTTGTTTTCTGTTTTCTTGAGTGGGGTTGTGTTGTGGTTATCCTCACCATGCAGGATTTGAGTCGAAAGGGGCTGAAGAACCAAGTTTTAAGGCCCTTATTTGAAGAGGCAGTCTGTCAGGCCTGTGAGAAGCTATTTCCAGGTGAAGGAGTCTACTGGGAAGTGGTATTCTTCCAGAGAGAGTCCAGCACCAGCTATGGAGCTCTAAAACTTCCTGATCCAGCCTATTGCCGAGACCCAGAGAGGGAGGTGAAGCACTGATAGAATGTGCTTGTGAAGGTGTATACTCTCAGGTAGAACAGGCATGTGGGGAATGAGAGTCCGTGAGTAGTGGGTGTAAGAAGGCATCCTGGGAAAAATCCTTCTGGTTATTTTGTGCAATTTTCCCTGTAACCTTAGCCTAGACTAGGATTCCTTGCCTTGGGTGGAGCTTAGTCCCAGATTGGGGGTGACCCACTACTGAGCATGATGAGTAGAGTGGTCTAAGGTTGGGAGGTTCGTGGAAGGCCTGCACATGGTTGGTGGAATTACCACAGTTTCAAAGATAAGTATCAGCTTATGCTTAATATTATGTTTTTCATGCCTGTGATGCTTATATGTATCATGTATTCTGTTGTGCATATGAATTATTGTTAATAACAAGGATTATTTATGTTAGCAGTAATCTTGTGCTTACTCTGAGTTAAATATGTTTAATATGACTTAAATGCATGTTATTAATTAAGTATGAGAATGATGTTGTTCCGCACAGTAGCGTTTGCCCGGCCAGTGGGATTAAGGTTGGGGACGTTACAGTAAGGGTCAGATTTTTGGGAAAGAATAAAAATACATCAGACTGGTTGGACCCATTCTATGCATGGATTAAATCTCTTTACCTGGTGAACATACTCTTGATGACAATGTTTCGTTCAAATCTTTATGTGTTTTTATCCTGATTTTGAATACAATTTTTGGTTTATGCAACTTACATTTCATTTCCTTTCAGCTATTGTATAATTGGTTTTCACTGATATGCAACCTTTCAAACAACTAATTCTTTGGTGAGTATTTGTTTTATTTGAAACCCGTGGGAGTAACTATGTTTTTGATACATGTTTAATGTCTTGAAATAATATTTTAAGTACTGAACTTCTTGCAACAGATTATTCATTGAGTAGTTTGTTGTTTTCCCTTGTTTTTCTATTATTGCACTGGTCTGTCAATAGTGTACCACCAGCCAAGGAGGATCCTCATCCCTATCATTCTTCCAACCTAACCATCCTTTTGTCTTGATAGAATAACCCTCTAACCAACCAACACAAAAATAAAAGAAACAATCATTCTAAACTGACAGGTGGCCTAGCTTTGCCCTTTAGCAGTCAGGTGCAGACCTTAGGACCAACATCTTCTGGCACGATTTCCGGGGAATGAAGTAACGAAATATCTTTCCATGGGAGAACAAAAATTGATCATCTCTGACCTTTGATGGTGAACAAATATCAGACACAAAAAAAAATCCATCTTTCACCTGATGAATTCATTGAGTAAAATTTAAAGAAGAAATACTGGCGCCCAGAAAGGGATTCAACAGATCCAAATCTAAAAATAGAAAATCCAAGAAGGTTCATTCTAATTCTGAGAATAACATAGTAGTCTATGAGCCAGAAAGGCAACTAAGATAATCCATTGTAGCCCAGATATATACTTCTCCCCTCAAGGGTAAAGCTGCACACAAAGAGCCTACATATAATCACAATCAAAAGGAGTTTGAATTTGATAGCCTTGAGAATCATAATTCCAAAGGGGATAAAACATATTCAACTCCTGATTCCACTTCAGTATCCAGTCTTGCATCCACCCCTGTATCTGCCCTAAATTTGCAGATCCCTATTATTCAAGCCATGGCTGTTAACATGATGGATTCCATAATTGCTGCTAGATATGCACCCCTAGTTCTGCCTGTAGCCTTTCATGCCTTCCCAACCACATATTACATGAAATATTTACCAATATATAATGGGGAAGGAGAAGTAAATGCTGAGGAACATTTGGAAGCCTTTTATATCTTTACAGACAACTTTAACATTGATTATGCAGATGTGTGGATGACGTTGTTTGTACAGAGTTTAGAGGGGAAAGTAAGAAAATGGTTCAGAGGTCTTCCCCCAGCCTCCATTGCAGATATTCAGGCATTGGATGAAACTTTCATAAAGCAATGGGGATATAAGAGAGATTACCTCTACTACATCATTGAGTTTGGGGCCCTAAAAAGAAAGAATGGTGAATCTATTTCGGATTTCACCAAGAGATCAAACCAACTAAAGCCTCTGCCAAGATCACCTATGCCAATACATTTGATGCAGAGTTATCCCTCCTCCTGAGAGAGAGACGATCAACCACACTATTGTCCATGCATGAAGCAACCATTGAAGTTGAATCTAATATTTTTGCATCAGATAGACTGGAGACTAGATTTGATAAAAAGAAGAAAAAACAGAGAGAGGATACCCCTACCTCCTCTAACTCAACCATGTCTGATCCCAAACTTGAGGAAATGAACAAAACCTTGAAATATCCGACTTATGAAATAACTAAGCTAAAATGGGAATCCAAACAACCAAACAAAAATTTTCAAGGGGGTGGAAACAAAAATCAAAATTAGTTTAGGAGGCCTAATGATGCCCCTCCAATAATGCAGAGAGAAAGAAGAAATGCTGATGATCAAAGGGTAGTACCTCCTTTCCAAAAAAAACATATTGAGGAGATGGATGTAGATAGTGATGTTGTGGATGATACTACTTTTCTTTTTGTTGGAGTTACTTCACACACACCTAGGATTTATTTTTCCTAAGGTTATTCCTTGTTTATTAGTCATAATTAGTCATTATCCAGTTTCCTATATTTTAGGGGGGAATATTCCACTTGGAGAATATTTTCTTCCAGTTGACACTTCAATTTGACTAGTTGATTTGAGTTTAGATGTTTCATTGGTTTTTTCACCATGCAACATTGGAATCATCACCAACTCACTACTCGTTGTTCAGTCAGTTAACTGAAGACTAGTTGACTAGTTAACTCAGCTAGGTGGTAGTTCACTCTCGTAACTGCCTGAGATACTAGACTAGGTGGAAGTTCACTCCCGTAAATGATGGTGTGTGTCGGATCACTCCTAGACCACCACTTATGGCTCATTAGTTGCTGTGTATCCTATATCTATTGTAAAATTATTCACTCTTTGAGTGGAAAATAGTTAATGAATTCTTCCATTCTCTTTCTCCTTCTTCTTCTTTCCAATTCTCTCACGCAAATGTGTGTATCATTGTTTTTATAGATCCTATTATGTGAAGGTTAAACACATTTAAATGGTATCAAAGATGATGGGACTGCTAATCAAAATCCACACCAAAATGTTTTCTGCGGTGAAGAATGTGGAAAATATGGAATTTATGTTTTACTCATCGATAATACTTCTCACACATCATAACTATTTAGAGTGGAATCCGGAGATTCTACTTTCTCATCAGTAGAGGCTTATACCAAATAATATGACAGGTATATCCTAATTCCGTAATGCTGAAAAATGATTTTCAGGTAGACAAGATATGGCCATGGGATGTATCCTTTATTTTATTTCTCGAGGAATTCTCAACAAATTATATGATGACTCAAAGAATTCCTCCAAATGATTTATGGAGAATATTAGAGGTTTTATTTGGGAATAGGAAGAATGCATGCAAAATGTTGATGAGATAGAGAATGTAGAAAATCCTTTGGAAGATAAATCATCTCGGTTTGAAGAGCCTTCTACACAGTATCTACAAAAATTGTATTCCATTAATTGAAGATGATGTCTCATCCATTTCAGATTTGTTTTCTGAAAATTCATGTAGAATATATATGACATGCATCTCAAGAGTCACATACGGGAACACTTTGCATGCAGTACGTACATCTCATGGAATCAAAAGGGGATCAGCGTCCGGGCAGCCATTGATAATTTCTCGAGAAAAATTCTGAGAAAAAAATTGGATATTTTAATTCCTCTTGGGAAAATATTCAATTTCAAAAAGAGCTCATCGTCTGAATCGAGTCTAGAGGTGAAGTTATGATCTTTCAAAATAAAAAAATTCAACATTTTTAGGAAGCGGCCATACAGTTTCAAATTTCATCAAAATTTATTTGGATATTATTCATTACTAGAAGATAAAGTGGATATGTGTGGAAATATAAATGATGCATATACTTCATCATATCCATGTAGACATCTACATCTTCAATAAAATCTTCAAAGAGCACAAACTTGCAGTTCTTGAGGTCTTCTTGGAGTGGACATGTGGTTTCTTAGCAAGCGCCTTTTTTCTTATCATTTTTGTTTATGCATTTGTAATTTGAGGGGTTTTGTTCCCATGAGTTTTTACCTCTTTCCTCATTTATTCCAATGTATATTTTGTATTTGGAATTTACTAATCCTCTACCTCTTTCCTCATTTATTTCAGTGTATCTTTTGTATTTGGGTACCTAACATGTCCTCATAGATGGGACCCATTCTTTATATTCACCATAGTGATGTTTAGGGGGGGTGTTGGAGTTACTTCACACACACCTAGGATTTATTTTTCCTAAGTTTATTCCTTGTTTATTAGTAATAATTAGTCATTATCGAATCTCCTATATTTTAGGGGAGAATATTCCACTTGGAGAATATTTTCTTTCAGTTGACACTTCAGTTTGACTAGTTGAGTTGAGTATAGATATTGCATTGGTTTTGTCACCATGAAAAATTGGGATCATCACCAACTCACTACTCTTTGTTCAGTCAATTAACTGAAGACTAGTTGACTAGTTAACTCAGCTAGGTGACAGCTCACTTCCATAATTGCCTGAGAGACTAGACTAGGTGGCAGTTCACTCCCGTAACTGCTGGTGTGTGTCCATATCACTCTAGACCACCACTATGGATCATTAGTTACTCATGTATCCTATATATATTTTAAATTATTCACTCTTTGAGTGTGGAAAACAATTAATGAGAATTCTTCCATTCTTTCTCTCCTTCTTCTTCTTTTTCCAATTCTCTCTGCAAATGTGTGTATCATTGTTTAGATAGATCTATTCCATGTAGGTTCAACACATTTACACTTTTCAATGAAACATATTATTATACCAACCATTTAACACAACAAGAATATGAGGTAGCACAATTATCACATCAATTTGATGATCAGATAGAAGAAGAGGGAGTTATTCAAGGTCAACCCAAGAAGAAATATGATTTGAGGATGAGAGCAGGAGTTTCCAAGGCCACCACCTATGATCAAAACAAGCAAGCTGAAGTTCCCACCAAGCCAAGTCTAAATAAAGGTATGTAATCTAAAGCTCAAAAACTTCCTCTATCAAAACCTGTAGTCCCTGAAATAAAGGAGTCTGATAGGACACCAACCTCTTTCAACCTATAACATGAGCTAAGCAAGATCAAGATCCCTGTGCCTCTGACAGAATTGTTAAAAAACAAACTTTTCAAAAAATCTACCAGGAAAGTTCTGCAACCAAATCCTTCTAGTATATCTTCCGATGTCATTAGTTTGTAGGATGAAAACCCAGCCATTATTGTGGGTCCACACATTGAGGATGTCTCTGATTCTTCTCCTCCTTTGTATACATCTCTGAATGTCCATGATAATATCCTACATAACTTCCTTATGGACTCAGGATCCTCCCACAATGTTATGCCCAAAGTTGTTATGAAAGATCTAGGTCTGGAGATTACCAAGCCTTACCAAGACCTGTACTCCTTTGATTCTAATAAAGTAAAATGTCTGGGGTTGATAAAGGATATGGTGGTTTCTCTATCACAATTACCCATGAAGAGTGTAGTGATGGAAATTGTTGTAGTAGACATTCCCCCAAATTTTGGTATGCTTTTATCCAGAACGTGGACTAAGAAGGTTGGAGGATCATTACAAATGGACCTCACTTATGCCACCATTCCTGTGTTTAGAGGAGAACATAGGAGGCTATACATAGAGGTAAGGTTAACCTACATTGTCAGTGACCATCATAACCCAAGAAATCACCCAATTTATGCCGTTGAGGATGAGATTGGCTTATCTGTCTTCCACTTAAACGATCATGAACCTGAAATGCCAGTTAGCCAACACAGAGATCAACTATTGACAGGTCAGTCAAACAAAGTATGGAAGATGTATTTCAATGGATGTTCATCAAAATAAGGATATGGTGTAGATATTCTCCTCATTTCCCCTTCAGAAGAAGTAATAACCCTCTCTTGTAAGATGGAGTTTGAAAATACTAATAATATAGCTGAATATGAAGCTCTGGTATTGGGATTGAGGGCTTCCAAAGACATGGCCATTGATTGTTTAGCAGTTTTTGGTGATTCTGAGTTAATCATCAATAAAGTAAGGGACATCTATCAGGCTAATAAATAGAGGCTCAATCAATACAAAAACGAGGTATGGGATCTGATTGATAATTTATTTTTGGCATTTAACATTTCTTTTATACCCATAGATCAAAATTAGAAGACAGATTCTCTGGCCTTGGCTGTCAGCACTTTCAGGCCTCCCATTGGACCAAATATTAAATATCAGGTGGAAATCAGGCATAGAACAACCATACCAAACAATGTGAAGCACTGGTAGGTCTTTAGTGATGATCTAGAGCTACATATATTTTTTCACACCATTGATGAATTCTCTAATATCTCAATTGATCAAGAAAGTCAAGGAGGTGAAGATGAGGAATTGAAATATCAACAAGCATCTCATCTGCTGAAGAAAGTGGCTGGTCATGATATCGTGGAGCTGAAAACCAATCACATTCCAAGAGGAATAGTTCCATTGGAAAGGTTGTTTGACAGTAATGATGTTTAGAAAGGTGCTGCCATGAAAAATCAAGAAGAAGAGGTGACATATTGCAACATTGGGACCACCGAGGATCCTAATATCATCAGGATGTCCAAAGCATTGGCTATAGAACAAAAAGACAAGTATGTCAGTCTCATTCAAAAATTTGATGATACTTTTGCATGGTCCTATGAATATTTGAAGACATTTGACACTGGCATCATCCAACATAAGATCTCCCTAAAGGTTGTCTCTAGGCCATTCAAACAAAATAATCGACAGTTTAATCCCATGTTAATGTCCATAATTGAGAAAGAGATGAAAAGAATGTTTGATTCCAATATTATTGTACCACTGAGGTACTCAAACTGGGTGGCCAACTTAGTACCTGTAAGGAAGAAAAGTGGTGATATACGCTTGTGTGTTGACTTCAGAAATCTCAACAAGTTTTCTTTGAAGGGAAGTTATCCCCTCCCCAAGATGGATCATATTTTATAGAGGGTGGTAGGTTCACACAAAATTTCCTTGTTAGATGGATACTCTGGTTACAACCAGTTAGTATTTTGTGAAGAGGATAAAGAAAAAACAACATTCACTACCCCATGGGGAACATTCATGGATGACAAGATGCCCTTTGGGATGATGAACGCAGGGGCCAATTTTCAGAGGGCCATGGACATAACTTTTGTGGGGGAGAAAGATAAATTTATGGTTATATACTTGGATGACATAACCATTTTCTCCAAGTCTGATGATGAAAATTTGCAACACTTGGAGGAAGTTTTCAAGAAATGCAAGAGATATGGAATCTGTTTAAATCCTAGAAAGTCTCACTTTTCCATGCTAGACAGAAATCTCTTGGACCAAATCATATTAGCAAGAGGTATAAATATTGTTCCAAAGAGGGTTCGTGCCATTCAAGAGATTGATACCCCCCCCCAAAAAAAAAAAATATGTTCAGTCTTTTATTGGTAATATAAACTTCCTCAGACGTTTCGTGCCAAATTTCCCTGAAATTCTGAAGCCTATTACTAACATGTTAAAGAAAGATGTTGTGATAAAGTGGCCCTTGGAGGAAAAATCATCTTTTCAAACAATCAAGCAGGCTTTAGTTGAGGCCCCTATATTGGCCAGCCCTGACTACACCAAATATTTCTTCATCTTCTCCTTTACTTAAGAGGAAACCATTGCTGATGTACTGCTGCAGAAAAATGAAGAAGGGCATGAGCAACCAATATCCTTTTTCAATAGATCCCTCCAAGATTTTGAGCTGAAGTATGATATATTAGAGAATTAGGCTTATGCACTGGTCAAATCACTCAAGACCTTCAAGGTTTATGTGCTACAGTCTAGCATAACAAACTTTGTTCATAGCAGCAGTGTCAAAGAAATTCCGGTCCAGCTAGACGGTGAGGGGAAAAGAGGAAAGTGGATTGTGAAACTGTTGGAGTATGAAATGCACATAAATCCCACCAAGATGATCAAGGGGAAAGGATTAGCCAAATTTCTATCAGAATCAAATTGTAAGGTGTTAGAATTACATCAAATCTTAACCCAATCAGATGCACCTATCATACTATAGATGTTTTCTTCTATTTTTTCTTTATTAGTTATGATGAATAAAGACTCCATATCCCAACAAGGCACTGGAGTGTAGTTTCAATTTTTAATTCAATAAAATGCATGGCTGAGGGACATTAACAGATACATAGGGCTGACAGACAGAAACAAAGTTAAGTGATGGAAGGTAAGAGAAGTTATTTAATATCAAGGCACCGATCTATAGTTACCAACACCTTATAGGGATGAGCTATCCCCAGTTGGAGCCAATGTTGTAACCTAGGTTTTCACTCCTACCTCTCCTCTCTTTTTCCCTATGCCTCCATCAATTTTTTCACCCTCTGATTGGTTAAGTCAGTTTCCCATTATTGAGTGACTTGGTTCTTATTCGTTTCTCTCTTGATTGAGTCTTTGCAGATTTCTATTTTTGTTTTTTCTTGAAAGGATAAAATTCATGTCGTATTTGGTTTGGAATTCTTGTCATCATGTTTTCCATTGATTGAGCTCAAAATAGGTCAACCAAGCATTTTTCTATGCACAGGAAAGGTCCATAGACAAACACAACGATCCAAAGCGATTGATTTCAAACTCAGATTGTCAAAATGAACAAGGCAAGTTTCAACGATAGAGATCCATCAGGCCGATCAGATCAACGACTCTCATCCATTTGAGGGTGCAAAATCACACAAAGTTTAACTTCAAGAATTATCCAAAGTATCAAAATCCCAAATCATTTAACATGGATTAAGCTCGAGTTAATTGGTGATAAGAACTAGCTAATCACTTCAGATATTTTCCTTCGGTATATTTTCATGCTTTACATCCAGAAATTCTTGAAGAAACGAAATGTCGAATTCCCGAAGAGCCAAAGTGCCGAAGTCCCAAAGAGTCGAAGAGCCAAATACCTGAAGAAAATCTAGACCATCCATTAACAGGGACACGCGGTAGTAGATCATTCACTTCAAAGATTTTCCTCGAAGAGATTTGTCATGTTTCACATTTGAAACTTTCGAAGCCTGAAATTCTGAAAACTAGAAGTGAATCTAGACCGTTCATCGATCATGACAAGTGGTGATAGATCTCCCTCTTCAGATATGTGTCATCAAGTCACCACGTCACTTCACAACCATGTCACTCTAGGAGAAAAAAACAAAGCTGAGTAAGTAAAGGACTCCCGAAGACATTAAGTAAATCTGGACTTTCCATCAACAAGACACGTGGCACTCATCAGTCATGACATGTGGCATTCATTCTTGGTCATTTAGTTGTGTCATTCACCCATTTCCACATGACACGTGTCACCCTTATTTCCATGACACATCAGCAGTCATGACATCATATGAAATCAGGCCACCACGTCACTTCAGAGATTTTCCTCCGGGAGATTTTCCATGTTTCACATTCAAAACACTCGAAGCCCAAAAGTCTAAAGTGGATCTGAACTGTTGATCCCAAGTCGACAAGAACCGTCGATCCTTGCAACAGGTAAATATCACCCAGATCATAGATCGTCATCAGATTGATGGCCACACTTCATTGCGGGAACACAAAATGCTCGAGTGTTAATTTTCCTAAGCGGTCCTACAATTGGAACCATGGTATTGTTGGAAGGGTACATGGAAGCTTGTGGTAGATTGCGGGCCCAAAGGTGGTCTGGATCAAAACCACCCTCAATAGCTCCCGCAATAATTTGCTTAAATGAAATCAAATCATCGCCTCACCTCCCAACCTATCTACTCCTCCTCTCTCTATGCACCACCTGTATCCTTCACTACATGTCACCAACTCCATACTCCCGATACCTCCATCGTATTCACACCTCCTCTCACTTTTTGACATCTGTCTTCACATGTCACCTACCCTCGCATCCACTCATCCTGTATTCCTATCGGATGACCACCTCCATGTATTACTATTCACAACCAGTTCATCATAGTGAAAGTGAAGAGAAGGGTCAAGTACAATCGAGATAGACTGCTCTTAGATTTCGAAAGCTCAGACACAGACATAGAGTTAAGTCTCATTCATAGGTCGATGCATATTAGTTCCAAAAAAAATTCAGCAAACTCTTCTCATATGACTGATTATCTCCAATGGCCTCCAACAGATTGTAGACATGCCATCATTCAACACAGAGCTCTGTTCTGTCACTCCGAGGCTTATTTTTCGACCAATTCAATTCCTCCAACACATGCATTAGTTCTGTCCCAGAGACAGTAGTAGTTTTTATTTGATTAATTCCCTCATTTCTTAGATTAGATACAAGAGTGGTCTTCTGCGTGTGATAAGAACCACTCTTGCTGATTAAGTCCAGTGTCTTAGTGAAATTAATAGTTTGATTTACGAATAGTTAGAAATTGAGGCCTGAGTCCCCTAAGGATGAGATCCTCTCCAACTCTTTAAATAGTTAGCTTTTGGATATTGTAAGGGTCGAATTTTTGGGGAAATAATAGCAATACATCAAACTGGTTGGACCCGTTCTATGCATGGATTAAATCTCTCTACCTAGTGAACATACTCTTGATGAAAATGTTTCGTTCAAATATTTATGTGTTTTTATCCTTATCTTGAATACAATTTTTGGTTTGTGCAATGTACATTTCATTTCCTTTCAGCTATTGTATAACTAGTTTTCACTGATATGCAACCTGTCAAACAACTAATTCTTTGGTGAAGATTTTTTTTATTTGCAACTTGTGGGAGTAACTGTGTTTTTGATACATGTTTATTGTCTTGAAATAATATTTTAAGTACTGAACTTCTTGCAGTAGATTATTCATTGAGTAGTTTGTGTTTTCCTCTATTTTTCTATTATTACATTGGTCTGTCATTAGTGTACCAGCAGTCAAGGAGGGCCCTCATCCCTATCATTATTCCAACCCAACCATCCTTTCATCTTGATAGAATAACCCTCTGACCAACCAACACAAAAATAAAAGAAACAATCATTCTAAACTGATAGGTGGCCTAACTTTTCCCTTTAGCAGTCAGGTGTAGAACTTAGGACCAACAAGACCCACTTTCTCTGGGCTATACAACCAAGAGCCACTACCCTATATTGGTGACCAGATAGGTGGTAATTTAATACCACACATGTTCATGGTCATAATAGGCCAGCTCGTGATGAGACCTCTTATCCATCAACTAATACCTTGAGTGTTCATGTTTTCTTGTGGATCCCCTTTTCTTACTGAGAATTTTTTCACTGCTTTCTTAGGGATCCCTGGGAGAAGCATATCGAAGGTTTCAAAATTGGATTTTAATCCTTTTTAGCTACTTTACCCTCTGGGCCTTTAGCCCCTTCTTCCCATGAGGTAAGGTACAAACCTTCCTAGTGTAGCTTATCCTGATGCCCAAAAGATGGGGATATGGGAGGAATAAAGATGGAAAGTGGTAAGTATGGAGGGAATGTACGATGACTCTTCAAAGATCCACCCAGTAGAAACCCATCCTAAGGGAAATCAATGTACTAGGGCACTGTGTCACCCTCCCAGGTTTAAACAAGGAAAATAGCATAAATTCCAAGTAAAAGTTATGAAATCAAGAAGGATTCAATATAGCATGTTCAAGTGCTTCAAATATCGGAGTGATACATACCATGATACCCTAACTCATTACCTTATGGAGCAAGATCCACTGCCACCCTAGGAGCAGGACGATGCGATGGAAGCTTCTATTGGCGATATGTGGACTGCATGAAGAAAAGAGGGGCCCTTTGGGGCTATGCTTAGGTCGTCTGGCTCTTGAAACTCTATGTCAGTAACTTGTGGGCCTCAAGACACAATCTCTTTATTTATCCCTAGGCTAGGGAACAAAAATGACACATGGCATGTTTTGGAAGGAGGAGGTCTTGATACAAGATGAAAATGAAAGGATTGAGGACACATGGCTTTTGGAAGCCTAGCACACCCTTCTCCAAGCCCAACAACTTAGCCCAAGTGCCAAAACTTGACCTCAAAGGAGATTGACGTCACCTCTTTAGGGTTTTCCTTGTGCAAATTCAAATTTTAATTGAATTCTTTAGTATTATTTGTGTAAAGTGGCAAGATTAGGGCTGTTGACCCCTATCTTGTGGTTTACCCTAAAATTATGTCGACAAACTATGTCTAAGACATTTTGTATAAATAGAGATCATTTGTATCTCATTTTTATCATAGCTCTCCCTTGTGGAGAAGGATACTTAGCTGAAATTTTCGCTACTCTTGGAGCATTTCATCTCTCTTTTGCAAATTGTTATGGTTTCTCTTGCTATTGATGGTTAAAAGTGGTGCGCTACACTTGGAGGATTTTTCTCATGCTAGTTGATGTAATTTTCTTAGTCACTTAGGGTTTGATCTTGCATTTATTTGGAATTGGTAAGGAAATTTTGCACTTGTTGTCTAAAATTCTTTCTTCTTCCATAATTTTTAGTGGATAAACCCTTGGAGGAGTATAAGGGCATACACCTAACCCAAGATTCATTTATTTTCTTGTGAAAGGTCATTAATTGCAAGGTTTCTTGGAGAACTACAAGGGCATACACCCTCCAATCTTACCATTGTTTTTTTCACAAACCCTAGGGAGTAAAAGGACTTACACCCCTAGGTTCCTTGTGGATCAAGCTCATACATCCAAGGTCATTTTGTTGCTTAACGTTTTTCTAAGAGAAGTAAAAAGGGATTACACCCTCTTATCATTTACTAGTGGACCTAGATTTCCTTGGGGAGTATTATCGCACAAGTTGTAGGTTGGGAAAAGCCCGAACCAACAACCAATTAACGACAACTTAGAGAAAACCTACCTATTGTTACCTTAGGCAGGTGTTTCCGTCACTTTAGAGGTGAGGTAGTCACCTCAAGGGGGGAATCTCGATGAACCTAGGGGGAGATTGAGATGAAAAATGATAAGTATGAATGGATGTCCCTAAGGGTCAATTATAAATGGTAGGAAGAGCTGGGAAAATAGTCTTGGGAAGGCTTAAGGGTTTCCAAGTGAGTTGAGTGACCTTCCAAGAGTAAAGTACCTGCCCGAGACACAATGAAAACCAAGGATTCTAGTAATATGTTAGTTGGACAAGAAAGTTAAGCTTGTTGTCCCTAATTGAAGAAAAAGTAAATGATATATCAGCTCATAGAAGATAATAACAACTGGGAAATAAGTGCTAAAAGTATGATTAAATAAGCAAGAGACAAGCTAGTGAAGGTTAACTTAACTCAACGATGATAAAGCAATATTTTAGCACAAAAGTAAAGCTGAAAACAAAAGCTTGCTGCAAATATATTTATCATCCCTATGGCTGTAGAAAACCAATATTTATAGCATAAAAATAAGCCAATGAAAACTACTTCTAACTAGCTCAACAAGTACACTAGGGTTAGCAGAGAGTTAGGGAAAATTTAGGGGGTAGTCCTAGGATTAGTTTAGGAGTTATTAAGGGTTAAAGGGTTAGTTTTTCTGCATCCTTTTGGCTATATGTTAGTTTTGTAATAGTAGCAAGATTTAATGGTTGAAAGGAGATGCCTCAATGAGGCAAGAGAGCCAAAGGCTCAAGGTAAAACTTCCAAAAGAGATAACTTCAAAATTTGAAAATTTCAAGTTTACCAAGGAAGCAATTTATTTCTCCAATGCAAAAAGTAATGAATAATGCCTTTAATGATTGGGTTAATGGAGTCAAGAAAATAATGAGCTAGAGATACTACCTCCTTTGGGGTGTAAATCCTCTTAGTCCCCAAGGAAGCTATACCTAGCTAGGGTTTAGACTAAGAGGGTGTATGCACTTATACTTCTCTTAGAAAACCCTTATGAAATCAACAATACTTAATCATAAAATTATGGAGGTTAACGTGGGGGCGTATGCCCTTATACTCCATGTTGAGTCTCTATTTTGACATAAGATAATGCCCTATATTACCCTATATCTAAGACTTTTTTCCTCTATTATAAACCTATACTGGACTACTCCCTCCCAAAACACATGCCTAATAGCTATGTCATGTCCACAAGAGGTAATTGATGATTTAAAGCATGTTTGTTTAACTTTCTTAAATTAATTCGATTGAAAGTGTTTTATTTTGTATAGTCCTAATGCTTTAATTTATGAGTAGTCTATCCTGTACTACCAGAAACCGTCTAATCCAGTACCAAATCCATTCCGGTACCCAAGACAATTTTAATCCGGTACCAGTACCAAGATGTGTGCTATTCCGGTACTAACTGCTTTGTTCTATTCCGATACTAGACTCACGACTATGTGAAATCCAGTACCAGAACCTCTGTTTCCAGAATGCACCAGTTGGACCTGAATAATGGTGAATATTCCAAGAAGACAGTTGGACAGAAGCACCCGAGTTAGTTTTCCAGTTGCAAGAGACTCCATCGCTCATGCACTTCGTGTCATGAGGATGGAGTTGATTCCTAAAAATTCGTTGTAAATCTTAAATGTGAAATTTCTCAAACTGTTTAATGTTTATCCATAGATATTGATAGTATCATCTTACCTTATATAATGAATGTTGTATATATGATATATAGTAGTGAATGTAAGCAAATATATGGTAAGAACCAGACAATACTTATCATTTTCATGTATGAAGTAAAAGACTGTTGATCCAATTTACCAGCTGAATTAATACAGAAGATATTTTATGTCAATTCTCGGATGTGAGCGAAAAGTTTTAGTCTGTTAATTCCTTAAGAGGTTCCTTGTTGGTTCGGCAAAAGCCCACCACCCCAACTAAGGTAAACCTCCTTGTATATGTTCTGTGTGTTTGTGTGGATAGTTTACAACAGTGTGTGTGTGTGTGTGTGATTGGTCTTTATTTCATTTTCAAGATTGAGCATTAAATTAATCATTTTGGATTGGTGTGAATAAGAAAGTGTTAGATTGAATAGACATTTCATTCTTAGATGTTGAAGGTAGATATTTCATAATTTGAAGTGTGGGACTGATATTTTGAGTTTACGATTGTAGTGGACCTAGTATCACAAGGGAAAAAGAGACTTTATATATCATCTTCATGTGCTGTAGTAAAGTCTTTCAGTTATACTGAACTTCCCTTGTACTGGTTTTGTTGAATTACATGAGGTTGAAGTTGGCTTTTGTTTCGAGAATGGTTGGAATTGATTGTTTTAATTGCTACAGGAAACAAGCTTCTTAGAGTTCATATTTTCAATTCAAGCCCCTGAAATGAACATACTTGTTTCTCTGGGACAACATCTTTTGATTGACTGTTTGTTTAAGTTTCATTATCAGTTTTCTCTTCTAGGTTCAGAGAACACTTTGAAGTATTTAGAAATCTTAGAAATAGGATTTGTATGTTATTAATTATTTCCTATATGCAACAAAATTAGGTAGGTTACTTGTTCTCGACACATATGGTGTAACGAGTCTTTTGATTACGAATCCTGGATTGACATTTAAATGAGTGTGAGATATACATTGAACATATTTATGCACCAACATTTTGGTGCCATTGCCGAGGAGGTGCTAAAGGGATTAGAGCATAGGTAGGTTGCTTTTATTTCTCCAAAGCCTTGACTGTTCCTTTCATGCAAGTGTGTTTCTTTTCATGCAAGCATGTTTCTTTTCATGCAAGCATGTTTATTTTCATGCAAGTGTGGTGTGATTTTAAGGACGACATAAGGGCAGAGAGAAGATGGTAAGATGTGAGGGAAGAGCCCATGCATCCACTTTAGTGGGGTTACTCCAAAATTAGGTTGTCCTCTTCCTTTTAGTAGTTAGAATTTGTGTTTTATTAACATTATCCATTTTTTTATATATATGAGAAGAGAAGCTAACTTGTGTGAACAGATAACTTGGTGACAACAAGATCCTAGTAGCACGGTGGCACTTCAAGTATATAATTGGTTTGCTTACATTTTCTTTTAGTTTGCTTCTTTTTATTTTCTTAGGATTTAAAAAATAATAATTTGGGCACTGTAAGAACCCCCCCTCTACACTAATCCATGTGTGAAACAGGACCCATAAACCAACAACAAGGACTCAAAGATGATCAAGATTTTGGAAGAACACTCTCCATCCTAGCAACAACTGGGATCTCAATCTCTGCCTTGCAAAAAGAACAAATATTGATAGCAATCAAGAACCTATCCACCTCTCCAGAAGTGATAGAAAAACAAGATTTGCATAAGTTACATCCACAAGAAGATCTAGAAGCCTCCTTTGATCACCCTTTCCAACCTGCAGAGGAGACTAAAGAATCATTCAATGGAGAGAAACTGCTAGAACCTGAGATCGAGGAGGACTTGACATGCATATTGCCAGATCTAGTATGCATCCAAGAGACAAACCATCCAAAAGAAGATGATATGCGTGGCATGATAGAGGGAGACATGCAGAGTGGTCTAAATGAGGAAGTGAACCAAGAACATCAATATTACATTGAACATTGGTTCCAAACGACAACAAGATTGAAGCACCACTCTCTTCTTCAACAACTCTCCACATCATCATCAAAGCAGCTGGTTCTTAATATTCTGGTATACATTAAAGATTATCTTTCAAACCCGAGTATGAATGTATTTCTACACCTATCATGCACATGGCTACATTGGAAATATTCTTACACGAGAAATTTAAATTCTTGTTCTTAGATAGGATAGAGTAAAAGTTGCATGTTAGTTAACCTAGTTCTAAATAAATGAAACATTTTTCGTGTTTCTTTTCAAATAAATAAAATGAGATGAATATACTATTGGTGATCTAACATCAAAAACCAAAACAACTTAAGATATTTCTTCTTATTATTACATGCAGATTTCAGACTAATAATAATAACAGTTGCTCATAAGCCTAATCTTTAAAATATTATGGGGATTTACAAAATCTTTAAGGTTTGCATAATGATGCCCATAGGTAACTTGTACATCCTAGTTTCATATCAGAACTTGTT
This sequence comes from Picea sitchensis, assembly GCA_010110895.2. Classification (NCBI taxonomy): domain Eukaryota; kingdom Viridiplantae; phylum Streptophyta; class Pinopsida; order Pinales; family Pinaceae; genus Picea; species Picea sitchensis. The sequence continues at coordinate 14,072 of SNQJ01S0194541.1, read as the reverse complement.
ATTCAAGCATTCTTATCAAATAGTAGTAGGAGAGTGAATGAAACTTCTACTTGTGAGGGAACACAATCTTATATGGAGAAGATGAACTTGGGGACTAGA
>SNQJ01S0194541.1:0-13963 GCA_010110895.2 Picea sitchensis | reverse complement strand
GAGTGAATGAAACTTCTACTTGTGAGGGAACACAATCTTATATGGAGAAGATGAACTTGGGGACTAGAGACACCTTTAGGTCATTCTCTCATGGCCTCATCCACCACACATTAAGTAAGTTTGACCATGATATGTCTTTTGACTAATATCGATACATAAGTCTATTTTTCATATGAACAATCTTTTATGGGCAATCTATAAAATATCTTCCAACCCAATACCATCCCATCCTATAAAAAGGTTTTCAAAGATTCTCCCCCATTCTCCCATGCGAAAGCAATCTATAAATTTTATCTTAAGGGTAAATATTGGGACAAGAGCCTTTGATGGAAAATGGGTGTAAGAGGCTAACCCGTAAGGATACTGAACAAGTCTGCTGGCAGCGGGTACCGGCCTGTGGTATAACTAGGCAAACCCATTAGGGTACTGAATAGGCTCATGGTCAATGGGGCATTCTTCCTAGGAAGGATATTTCTTAGATGTCAAAATTACCCCATCGGAGTACTAAACAGGCTTGCTGGAAATGGGTTCTGATTTTGATGTCTTTCATTATGTCTAATCTATATTTGTCTGTATGAACAATATACTTGTGTAAATCGTTAAGAAGAAGCATGCATGGTTGAACAAAAGGATAATGAACCTCATCTAATTTCCATTTGAGAATGTCTATAAGATGGTCTTAAGACCCCATCATTCATACCCAGGATGTCATTGTCCTAGAGGTGGGACCCATAAGTGTATGAGACTAATAAACTCAAATGCGAACTTTATCAATATCACTTGAATGACATAGATTCTTTGAGAAATTAAACAAGGATGACTGGTTTCCTATCGGTTTCTCATTTATTAAAGACCACATATCTCCTCATGTTCTCTTGTTTAAGGAAAAGAGGAAAAATCCCCCATCATAATTTACATGGTTTCTTGAGCATACAATTGTTAATGATTGATGAAATTGTATGTAATAGGTAATTTAGAAATTTCCTTTATGCTTGTAATATTTTAAAATAAATTTCATTTCCGAATTTACAAGAATGAATACAGTTTAATTTTTGGTTGTTTCTTCAAAGCATGGCATCAATGTATATTTCTTCTCTCGTAATAGTAGTATTGGTTTAGTTCTTTTAGATTTTTTTGTTCCGATACTGCTGGTACATAAGCCAATAGGTTTCTGTACCAACAATACAAAAATTTAAATCTTTTTCGAGGGTAATTTTTGCAGGATATTTTCAGCATCTCTCAGCTCTGGCATACTTCATTTCTCTCCTTTAGTCATCATGCACCGGTTCCACATAGTCCACTTTCAGCTTGCAAAAATTTTATGTGCTAATGAGAGATTGCATGAGGACATGCAAACCAACGGGTTTGGGGGAGAGAGAGACATAAGGAATCTCAGTATATCAACATTCATCAACTCTCTCTCCTAGATATCCATCAGTTCACAGCCTTGCTCCACTTCATCTTCAAATTTCAGTAGTCTACATCATGATTTTGCAAACATTTCGTCTAGTTTCCACTTCAACATGCATTAGAATTCAAAGCAAGGGTAACTTAAAGTAAAACTGGTACAAATCTTTTTAATTTAGTAAGAACGTGGAAAACATGATGCATAACCACTATTACCCACTCCACACTCCATTATGCATTATCAAAACTACTCAATAAACCCTCCATATTCACTCCACTTGTCATAATGAATAATATACTCTAGTGATAAGACCAAGTAATGAAAAGGAAATATGTGGTATACAAATACAAAGAAACATCTATAGTGTCTTCTCTTCGTACATCATAAAGAATTCTTAAGCCATCTCAAATAGGATGAAGTCATTATTGCCTATCCAAGCAAAGAACCACAAAGTAAATATTGGTCTTAAAATTAATGTCCAAGTTCATACAACCACCATCACCAACATTTTATAAACCATTATCTATATGCACACCATTCACCACCACTCTGATACCTCATCCACTGCTTGTCCTCCATTTTTATGATAATTTTCTTTCTCTATTTGAAATCAATCTGTGGTAGTTTCCAAAGTGTCATTCCACAAGAACCAACACTTACACAAAAGAAATAATGTCACATAAATCTATAAGCATAGTATCATAAGTTCTTCACCTTGCTTGCATGAGGACATGCAAATCCTTGGGTTTTGGGGTATGTTGAGCTCCAGTTTTGTCATACTTTCCACCATACAAATACACTCATCATTACACCTTCTCCCCGCATTTCGTCAATCATATATCGCTAATTACACCATAAACCTTCATTATCTCTTGTTATTCATCCTATGTGGTTAATACATAATTTTCCATATTTTTAGTGATTAAAATGATGATTATACAATAGTTTTTTCGATGATGGTTTAATCTTGTGTTTCTATGTCCAAGCAACATGTTCTGTACTGTTCAGGTTCCAGTATATGCACTGTCCATGTTCTGGTACATGTATTGTTCCTATTCCGGTACTCGCATTGTAGGTCATCTGATACTCCAAGTCATCCGGTACCAGAAGGTTCTACAGTCAACTGATACCTGCACAGTCATCCGGTACCCACACTCCATGTCATCCAATACTCTGCAGTGATCTGGTACTACCTTTGCGTTCATTCAGTACCATCTCTCTGCCTCTTCCAGTACCATCTTCATTCGGTACCAGATTGCACCTATTTCGGTACTAGCTCCATCCAGTACTACCATCGCGTTGGTCTGATACCCATAGTCGTGACTGTGCTCATATGGTACTAAACCCCTTCCTACAATATTCTGGTACTAACTGTTCTAATCCGGTACCAACTGTGCTAATCCGATACTAGAAATAATTCAAAATTTTGGAAAGATTCTAGAGGAAAATCGGGTACATGGGTTTTGTCCAGAATGATTTTTTCATGCGGACAGGAGTGACATAATTCACCCAACTGAAACATGTGGACCTCCAACTCAGGGGGAATGATTCTGCCAAAATTAACAACAAAACTCAAACTTCCCACTTGCACCTCAATTTCCATGCACATAGGAGCATATCTTCCAAAACCGAAAAATGGGTTTTTGGAAATATCATCCAGCTACAGAACCCACAAACCATTTTCTAAATTTCAAATTGGTTGGAAATATATGGGTGGATCCATAACTCGAATCTGCCCAAATTGCAATAAAACCCAGATTTTTGAGGATTTTATCTAAAAATGTAATATTTGAAATTTGAGCATTGGGATTTGGTCCCATCAACTCCTCAATGATTATTCATGTATAAATAATCCTCATAGGGTTATGAGAAGGAGCCATTAGTTTCTTGAATATTTTATAAAGGAGAGATTTATTCTTGTGAGAAAGCCTTAAGGGGTTGTCAACCATCTCAATGAAGAATTGATTGTTGTTGCCACATTGAGAATCCTTCTAGCTTGATCTGAGTTCTTCTTAGCAGCACTGACCTCCTGGGAAGGGCCCCTCAGTGAGGGTAAGTGTTGCCATATTGTATTTATTTCGTAGTTTAGTATTGTGTTGTTTGTCTACATGCAATTCAATTTTGGTTTTGATTGCTGATTGGATTTAATTTAGATGCATTTCAATTCTGCCATTTACATTAGTTTTGATAATTAAAACTCAGATTTCATTTTACCCTTCATTTGTTTGCACCAATCCAGTAGATATATGCCACTTGCATTAATTGTTCCCAATACTCTGTTTTGTGCAATCCATTTCCATTGCATTTCAATTCATTTCCAAACCTTCTTCCTATATGTGCATCTTGTCTTTTCTTCAGAAATCGATTGGAATAATACTCCTCAAGATCACATTTATATGATCAACTTTCATATTCATTGACACCTATGTTCATTAACAAACACATACCTTTTGCAACTGTTATACTCATCTAGATTCAATTCATACACAAAGATCAATTATAGAAGGTATTGTTCACCCTCCAACTCTTCATATTCCACTTGCAATTCTTCCCACAAACACTCTGCCACACCCATGAATTCTGTCCACACATTCGCCCTTTGTTTCAAATTTAATCCATTCCATCATATGCATATACACATCATCCATAAGATCTATTCCATTACATAATCATATCTCCATGCCATCTCATTTCTGTTTTGCTATTGTTTATTTATGCAAAGATTGATTAATTCACTAAGACCTTATCATATACACAATATTTTGAATGCAAAAAATAAACAAGTATCACTCTTTATTCATTATTTTCTTCCTAAAACGTAGTTAGATTCAAAAGGTATTATTATTTGTGTGCAAGTCTTTTAGAGCAGAAAATTAGTAATCTTGCATTCTCATTCATTTCTTCTAGATTCCCACTGTATTAAATATCCATTACTCTTATTCATTTGATTCATTCATTACTTCTTTATGATTCGTGTATACATTTAAAAGGGTGGTTTTGAGTCTAAGTGAACCTTAGGTGTTAATTGAGTTTGATGATTTTGAGTTTCCTGCACTTAGTTTTTATTTCCCATACCTTTGGATTACTTTCACTTTAATTTCACATAGTTTCAATCACCAATGGACAGATTAGAGGTATAACTTGTGAGATATGGCCTTCCCATATTGGAATTCTTCCTAAGGTGTTATTTTCTATCGTGAATTTCATTTCCGTTTGCTTGTTTCTTTTATTGCATTTAAGTGTGGATCCGCTATAGGAAATAATCATTGAAGGATAGAAAAATTAAGTAAGCTACTCACGATTAATCACATGAACATCACCTTGAGTGCATGAAAGACTGTGATCTAAACCTTTATAGCACTAAGTTATTCCTACGTCCCAATGATGAATCCTTAATGTTAATTTGATGCAGCGTGGGTTTGAAGTTTGTTTTGTCGGCTTTAGATTAGGCTAGACTAGGCTTTGATCCTGCGTTTCCTGTGCCTGTACCTCGAAGCTTACAAGCCCCAGTTGATAATTAATTTTTCCTGCACGAGTTTTTGAGCACCTTGAAAACTCGTGTAGGAAAAATTCTCAGAGGAGAGAGCTCAAAGGAAACAATTGCAACAACAACAAAAGGCACTAGATCTGAAGCCACTGTTTAGATTAAAGACATAAGGCAACAAAATAGGGAGGAAACATTGGCGACCCCATCCAAAGAAGAAACTAGAAAAGAAGCAGAGGTGGTAATAGAAGAGGCTGCATCTGCTGTTGGAAGGCCACACAAAACCTTGGAACAACCAGAGATACTAGGTAACCCAGTGGTGGAACCATCTCTCAGTGGAGAAAATTCACCACCTCCCTACAGATTGCTTGAAAACATGGCAAAAGAAGAGGGAAACATAACCAATGAAACAGAGACATTTGGATTCCCCATACTGGATATGGCTAAAGACGTTGCTATGAATAACATTCCATTATCTTCACTTCCTCATTTCCGAGGTATGTCGACAGAAGACCCTGACTCGTTTTTTTTTGAATTTGACATATTGTGTAGGAGCTATAACTACACAGATAATGCTAAAAAATTAAAACTTTTCCCAGCCACACTAAAAGATTCGGCACTGCGGTGGTTCATGAGCCTAGGGGAACACACAATTTTGTCTTGGGATGGTATGAAGGAGACCTTACTCTAGAAATACCAAGATTACTGTAGACCTAGGGACGCTATGAATGTTATATTCAAAATGCAGCAATTGGAAGAAGAGAGCTTACAAGACTACCTAGAAAGGTTCTTATACAATTACCAAAAGACTAAGCAGTTTTCCTTAGATACAACTACAGTTAGGAGTGTCTTTCTAAAGGGTGTGAGGGATGATTGAATTGAAGTGTTAAACCTCATGAGTTCTGGGGACATATACCAAAATCCATTTGAAGACATAGCAGAGTATTGTAAAAGATACTCTCGTAGTCAAGCTAAAATGGGGAAAAGTATAAGGGACCCTACCAATAGAATTTCTAAACCCACATCTGGAGGTGTCACGAGGATTGAACTAGGAAATCTATTGGAAAACTTTAAAACATATATCCTACACACCATCAGTTCCCAACTAGATACCATGAAAATTAAAAGAAAACAAGAGGAAGAAAATGTCGTGTTAGCAATTTTCTGTCATCAGTGTAGGAGGAAGCACCCTAAAAAGGAATGCCCCCTCAATGTTATTGAAATTTGTGGTATTTTCATAGAGGACCATCCTATGAATACATTCCCTTCTCTTCCCGGACTCAAGGCCATGTTCAAGGGAGGAGGAGAACCTGAGACATCCTACCCCCCTAGGAGACCATGGAGACAACAAAACCCCAGCATTTTTTCCGACCCAATTACACAATAGCCCCAACAGCAATGGGTACCCCCCATGTCTTATCCTCAGTGGTCGACACAAACCCAACCTTGGCAACACTGGTGGAGAGGACCTGTATATGGAAATGTCCCCTTTCAACCAACAAATTTTCCCACCTATCCACAATATCCTTCGAATATTTCACAGTTTCTCCCAGGATTTAACCCCCCTGCTCTTCTTCCACCCCCACAACCACAACAACCACTTGCACTAGCCATGAATCCAAATATGCAACAACCAATGCAAGATGCACCCATCCAAAACCCTCCTCGGCCTACTCCTATTCCTGCACAACCTATCCCTAACCCAAATAACCTACCGTCACAACCTATGCAAAACGTTGAAGTACAAACCTTTCCTACATATGTAATAATGCTAGCTCCATTTAATGGAATTGAATTAAGATGAGGAAGGATTGTAAACAAAACAAATCCCACTATGGTCATTCAAGAGGAACAAGTGCATAATCACACAAACCAAGAAGAACAAATATATGTACAAACAGTTCAGAGAGAAGAACAAATGATTGATCCATTGAATGAAAAAAGAAACACTCCAGTACCACAATAAATCCCTTCTCACAACTCCCTTGCACTAGAAACACCCCATGAAATGAATCCCCCTTACCCAGAAAGGATGCTCATAAAGAAAATTGAGGAACCTCTAGAACATAATCTAGAGACCGAACTCCGAAATATATGTGTAAAGATCCCACTACTATAGGCCATTAAAAACATACCTATCTATGCTAAAATTGTAAGGGACCTTTGCATTAAAAAGCCAGGGAGAAAGAGGAAGGAACCTCCTATCATACGAGTGGTAGGGAAGTTATCCGAATTTATAACAGAAATGCCTTCCAAGTATAGTGATCTAGGGAACCCAGTGGTAACCATAGAAATCAATGGTGTTGCCTTACCTAACACATTGATTGATCTAGGGGAAACAATAAATGTGATGTCAGTAAACACTATGAAAACACTGCAATTAGACCACTTAAGACCTACACAAACTTTTCTAGAGCTTGTAGATAAATTAGTCATCACCCCAGCAGGAAGTTTAGATGATATAACAGTGACATTGGCCTCTTGGGAATACCCTGTGGATTTCTTGGTAATCCATCCAAAATCCCCCAAACCAGGACACCTAGTGGTACTCAACCAACCTTGGTTGGCCACTACTGATGCATTCATCAGTTGTCGATCTGGAGAAATGACAATTTCCAATGGCACTCAAAGTCATAAAATTATCCTTTTCCCCCCCGCCCAACTATCCACTGAAGTTCCTCTCTGGTTGGAGAATCCTTATGGGGAGGAGGACTGTACTCAACCCTTGTTGACACTTGAACAAGTAAAAGGAGTACAAGAACACTCTAAATAACAAATCCTAAGTCTATTCTTGGCTGCTTCAGCATGCATTGACTATCCCCAATCGTTCCCTAACTACACACACATCTTTAGCCCTGAGTTTCAAGAAATTTGGCACCCTTCCACTTCTACAATAGCCACTCTTTCACAAGTAGAGGAAGGGAAGGAATCTGCTATCCAAGACGTAGAAATGAGTCCTGGGAAGTCCCTATATATCAATGCCAGCCTAGAAATAGATCATCAACAAAAGCTGGTACAAATGATTCAAGGCAATCCGATGCATTTTCATGGGATTAATTTGACATGAAAGGGATACACCTAGATACATGTATGCATCATATTTACACTAATGATCAGATCAGACCTATTCGACAGCCCCAGAGAAGAATGAACCCATTCTTGAAAGATATAGTAAAGGGAGAACTCCAGAAACTCCTACAAGCCAATTTCATTTACCCTATATCAGATAGCAAATGGGTCTCCCCATTAGTTATTGTACCAAAGAAAAACAGGAAATGGAGGATTTGTGTGGAATTTAGAGAACTAAACAAATCCACCTATAGGGACTAATTCCCTTTACCCTTCATAAATCAGGTCTTGGATACTTTATCTGGGAAGAGGTACTTTTCTTTCCTGGACAGGTTTAGTGGTTACAACCAAATACAAATTTCACCAGAAGACCAGGATAAGACCACATTCACTTGTCCTTGGGGAACCTATGCCTATAGGTTTCTCCCCTTTTGGTTATGTAATGCCCCTGCTACCTTTCAGAGGACTGTCTTGGCTATTTTCTCTGATCTGACCAATGATTGTGTGGAAGTCTACATGGATGAATTCACGGTATATGGGGATGATTTCCAATAGGCATTGGATAATTTGAAGAAGGTACTGGTTAGATTTAAAGAGACCAACCTCTCACTTAGTCACAAAAAATCGAGAATGCTTCTTACTGAATGAATCATTCTAGGGCACCACATCTCCAGTACTAGAATAAGAGTGGACCCTGCCAAAATCAACATTATTTCCCAAATTATGATCCCTAGTTCACAAAAGGAAATCAGAAGTTTCTTAGGGCATGCCAGCTACTATAGGAGGTTTATTCAAAATTTTACAAGCCAAGCTGCCCCCCTTTTCAAACTACTAACGAAAGATGCTGAATTCTGTTGGGATGAGCAATGCCAAATCTCCTTTGAAATCTAAAAAACAAAACTTTCAAGTGCTCCTACTTTGAGAGGTCCAAACTGGTCTCTTCCTTTCCATATCTATACAGATGCTTCATATACTACTTTGGGAGCTATATTAGGACAAAGGGAAGGACATATTCATTATGCTATATACTTCATTAGTAAGAACCTCTCACCTGCTGAAGCAAACTATACTGTCACAGAGAAAGAATTTTTATCAGTAGTACATGCCATCAACAAGTTTAGACACTATATAACAGGATACCAAGTTTTTATGCACACTGACCACTCAACTATCAGATTTATAATGAATAAACTTGTTACAAATGCTAGAGTAACTAGATGGTTTTTGTTACTACAAGAATTTAATATCACTATCATAGATAGGCCTGGAAGAGATAACTTGGTTGTTGATTTCCTATCTAGGCTTATCCATACATGTGACAATACTCCAGTAGATGATGATTTTCCGGATGAGAATTTATTTTCCATTTCTACTTTCACCCCTTAGTATGCAGACATAGCCAACTATTTGGTAACTGACAAGCTGCCTCAAGGTATGAAATCTAGAGAAAAACAGAGAATCATTCAGCTAAGTGCCAATTATATGTGGCATGAGGATAACCTATACTGAACGAGACCCGATTTGGTAATCCAAAGATGTGTCTAGGAAGATGAAATGTAGGATATCTTCAGAGCCTACCATGATGGCCCATGTGGAGGTCACTTTGCTGACAAAAGGACAGCTTACAAAATCCTACAATTTGGCTATTATTGGATGACCATTTTTAAATATGCAAAGAAATATGTGGCTAGATGCGATGATTGCCAAAGAATGGGAAAACTTACATCAGTCGATGAAATTCCACTCCAAGCCCAAGTAGTAATCGAACCCTTTGAAAAATGGGCCTTAGATTTTGTAGGACCTATCAATCCCATGTCTCACAGAAAAAAGTACATATTAGTTTTCATAGACTATGTAACAAAATGGTTAGAAGCCAAGGCCCTGTATTCAGCTAATGAACAATCTATTGTAGACTTTCTCTTTGAGGAAATTTTCACTCGTTTCGGGGTACCTCGGGAAATAGTCACTGACCAAGGGACACAATTCACCTCAAATTTGGTCAAGGCTCTTACCGAACAATACAATATCAAACACAAAAAGTCTTCACCCTATCACCCCCAAGACAATGGCCAAGTGGAATCGACCAACAAAGTGATAGAGGCCATCCTCACTAACACTGTTCAGCTGCATCACAAATACTAGGCTGATAGGTTTCCCGAGGCCTTGTGGGCCTATAGGACAGCCTGGAGAAATACAACAGGCCATACACCTTATGAGTTGGTGTATGGGAAGCAGGTACTACTTCCCATAGAGTTTTAGGTAAAGACCTTCAGAACTTCCATGCAATTAGGAATGGACCTGAATGAAGCTCAAAAAAAGAGGCTATTACAATTGAATGAGCTTGATGAGATAAGACATGATTCTCTACAAAGAACCACCCTGATACAAGAGAAAATGATCAAATGGCATGACAAGTACATTAAAAAGAAGTCCTTCCATCCAGGTGATTGGGCCCTCCTATATGATAGCAAATTCAAAAATTTTAAAGGAAAACTGTCTACCAGATGGATGGGGCCCTATGAGATTGATACAGTCTATGACATTGGTGTAGTAAGGATAAATACTATTGATGAAAATCATACTTCCCTTGTTGTAAATGGACATCGACTGAAGGTTGATCACAAAGCTCTGTCAAAGGAGGATTTTGTCAAGAATGTTCTTCATACTTCCGAGATGCAACTGGTAGGCAAGAGGGTTTCCCCTCCTGCTGACTTACCATAGTAAGTTCAAATTGTATAAATTCATTTTTTGTACATAGGTGTGTCATGAGATGAAGTTTTTCTTTATTTTTAACTAACAAAGGCAAAAGAAAAATTGGTGGTGTTCCCATGTAGATAAACAAATAAGGAGGACAACTATTGTTGGTCACTATAATTTCTTATTTAACTAAACAATCAAGTGCTACATAAATTGTCAACCCAGGGAAGTCTGTTTATTTCAAAGGTAATCACACACTATATATGCTGAATCTCAAAAGCAACCTAGAGTTGTAGTGAAAACATATTAATCACACTTTTGCCTTGAACAAACTGAAGTTCTGACTTGAATTATAGGAAAGAAATCTACCTATTGCAGAGTTCAATGTTTAAAGAAGTAATTGTCCAAAGAATCGTGGATTACATTAAGAAAATAACAACCTGGAAATAAATCCTTCAAGACACTACAAAAGGAAAGACCAACTATCTTATAACAGAGAACAGGACCCTATTCCCAAAGTAGGAATCTTCAGCACCTGTTTCTGATCACCACACTTTTATGAACTCATTGCTAATTGAAATGATTGATACACACTGAAGACTAACTACTTCTTAACAGAGAACATGACCCTATTCCTCAAGCATGAATCTTCAACACTTGTTTCCGATTAGCACACTTTCATGAACTCATTACTATTTGAAATAATTGACATGCACTGAAGGCTAACTATCTCTAATAGAGAACAAGACCCTATTCCCCAAGCAGGAATCTTCAACACCTGTCCCTGGTTATCAAGCTTTCATAAATTCACCAAACAGGATTGCTAACTAGAATTGATCAGGGGATCAAATTTTGCTCAAAAATTCAAAGTGCTCGGAATCGCTTCAAATCAGATGAGAGCATAGGCCTCGTCGTTGCAAACCCAATGCAACTCGTTTCATCTCAAACGGATGTCAGGAACGAGAGATATTGCAATCTGTTTAGAAAGTCAAACAGGTAAAAAAAGGACGCTGACTGTACAATCCGTACAGGATGACGTGGCAGGGCCGTACGACTGTACGATGATGTGGCATGTGATGATGTGGTAGAGTTTGGTTGGTAGTTGAGGGTGAATGATATCTTGACATGTGGCATTGTTTGGTCAAATGATTGGGTGCCACGTGGCCCAATCATGGGCTGCCACGTGGCACCCCGGTATTGGTTGATTGTTTTGTTTGTTAAAATGTATTGGAGTCTGTGGGGTTCAACCCCCAGACCTCCCCACCACTTAAGTGCCTTTGCAAGGACCATCTCACCAACGGAACACCGGTTCTGACTTGATATATATGCGAGTTTATATGTATTTAAATTTACTTTATGTGACCATTGGCGGGGGGACGACTGGGGCTTAGCCCCGACCCGCGGTCATTTTGATTGTATATATGACCATGACATATATTATGTAACCCAATAGTTGGCACGTGCGGGGTTTTTAACACATAGCCCGTGGTTTTTTCAACTCATATGACCATGAATGGAGCGCGGGGGAAGTTCAACGGTTTTGTAACGGTTAGCCATTTTGCCAAAGCGCGAGGTCGTATGGACCCCCACGTGCCCAGGTGCTAGGAAGTTAGGGGATGGCATGCCCATAACTGTCCTACAGTTCACACCATTGGTGCGGTTGCACCCGGTGCTAGGTTTTTACGCTATATATTGCGTGTGTGCTAGGTTCATGAAACAAGGGTGTGTTTTGTAGATGCAGAGACAACAAGCTTGAAGAGGGGACTTCCAGGAGGCCTAACTTCTTCGTTTTTCGACCGATTGAGGTGCTGAAAAATCCCAGCTAGGGGTTTTTGGACGCTCTGAAGCCATTGGAGCAGTCTGTTGGTCATTTTGAGCATTGTAAGGCATGTTTTTGAGAACTTTGAGCAATTAATAATAATGATCCATTGGAAGCTGGACCAGGAGATGTAGACCAAGAGAGGGGTGAACTCCTTTATCAATTGCTGTGTTTATGTGCTTATGTTCATTGTTTATGCTGCTGTTTATGTGCATTTCGAATGAGTAATCCTTTTAATTCATGTGTCGCAAAGTTGATCCATTTTCTTTAAACACATAAAATTTACTTGCAAATAATTTTCAAGGATACAAGTCTTCTTCATTTTTAGATCAAGTTGGTATCATAGCACTGGTTTTTGAAGACTTGATTGTTTTGCAAGTGTTTTGTTTCTGATTCTCACAAGGTTGAAACTCACAAGAGGAGAAGGTCAACTTGTGGAGCCAAGTTCTCATCCGACAAGGAGGAAGAATATACCATCACCGCAAGTTTCAGGGAGGCATTCACCAAGTATGGTTCATGCAGAAAGTCATGAACGTGTTCCTGCAGAAGATGAAGATCTCATAAAGGCTGTCATGGAGATGAGAGAGATGATGAAGATCTTGATGGAAAGGAACATATTGTCACAAGGTGAAGGCTCCAACCCTTCAAGGCATAAGGTAAGCAGTGGTGACAAAACTCCAAATGGAAATGGAGGGAATGGTGCTTCTCCACCACCCTCTCCTCCATCATCATCATCTTCTTCTTCTTCTACCAGTTCAAGACCTCTTCCGAATTCTCCAAAGGGACATGGTAAAACTCCTTCGCAAATTCTGTCATTAAAGCTTGATATTAAATTTGAATTGCTAATATATAATGGAGAAGTTACCCAAGCATGAATCATATGAAAACAATGTAACAATCAGTAAAGCAGAGTTTCAGCAAGACAGTTTCAGTAAAGTAGTGTTTTAGCAAAACAGAGTTCAGTAAAGTAGTGTTTCAACAAAACATAATTTAATCAAGGCATGAACATAAATAACACTAACACACTACAAAGATAATGGGTGAATCTTGTGAAGAAGGTGGGCCCTCCCTTCTCACAAGATTCCCTTGAAACGAAAGGAACTAGAGAGAAATGCTCAGAACTGTATTTTATTCATCTGTCAACTGTATCATATTACAATCTGAAGTGAAAAAAGTTCTTCTCTATAAAATCCTTTCTTAACTAAAAAGAAGGTCCTCCCTAATGATGATTTCCTCTTAATTAAAGAGGAGAATCCCTACAATACAATTTGATCAACAATTTACAGGTGTACATCTGAGTCCTATTCTTAGTCAGATCGACTTTCTTAACTGGAATAGGATATCCTAGTCTCTCGCAACAGAATGCTATTACAAGTGCTGAGTGAGGTGTTGCTGTTGCGGCTGGAGTAAAAACTTCTTTATTTGTCTGTTATCCACATTTTTGGTTATCGAGATGATGACATGATAATGACATGGTGATGGAAGA